>NDGN011482900.1:5874-25420 GCA_002564285.1 Tympanoctomys barrerae
GGGAAACACTTATTCCACTGAACCATCTCCCCAGCATTTTATAATCAGAGAGAAATTTTATAATCAGAGAGAAATTTTCCTCTTGAAACTGTAGGAAGGAAAACTAGTCTCCCTCCACCTATCATTTATTTATTAAATGTTTATTTATGTATCTGTCTATTTTTGGTATAAAAAGATAATGAATCTATATGCCCTAGAAGAAAATCTGTGTAGGAAGTTGCTCCTAAGGTGAAGTCTACAATCGTGAATCACTTTTCTTGAGATCGTTGTATCAAAAACTATCTTGTTGTGTGATGTACTTAGGAATTGCATGGAACGATGCAGGATGGAGATTTGGATGATTGTGCCTTGTGCATCTTTTCACTTTATCATTCCTTCAACATACTAAATCCATTTATTTGCATGAAACCAAAACACTTCATTGCATTCATTGTGGGATACAGACATAAAGTTGCACATAAAACTTAGTACATTTTGTTCTATAATGCTGTATGTACTGTATCTTACTAAAAGAAATACATTTACCTTTACAATTCCTTTGTTTTTCCTTAATTCTAGGAATACTAGAGACAAGAAATGTCTACCAAATAGAAAAATGGATTATTTAAAGTTTCCTCTTTTAATTATTGTATTTTGTCAAATAGAGACTCTTTCCAATACCCATAGAGTAGGATATAATTTGAGTTTTTCTACTGTACTACAGGGTTTAAACTACCAAGTATATTAAAGTACATGAGGTTAGCTTATTAGTGTAAGAATGTTCATTAGAAATTATCTAGTCTAGTGATTCATGGCACTATAAAACAATATTCTTCTACGGAACAAATGTGTCCATCTTGGCTATTTCTTTATTGCTGGGACAAAAAAACCCACATCCACAAGTTGAAAGAGGAAAGGTTTATTTTAACTCACAGTTTAGAGGTTTCAGTTCATAGCTGGCTGGCTCTACAGCAGAGGAGCTTTGCTGATTAGAAGGAGCTCATGGTGCACCAGGTAGAAAGCGGAGACTTTCTTTTTCTTTCTTGTTTTATTCCATCCAGGCTCCAAGCATGTTCATTGTTGCCATGGATTTCTAAGGTAAGTCTTTCTTTTTCAGTAAATTCATCATCCACACCCAGAGCTACACTGAACTAATCAGTAGACTAATGCACGTTCACATTCTACTGCCATAAACCTATGCACGATCCAGTCCCTCCAAGGCCCACCTGTGAACACATGGGCCTCTTTGGGGACCCATAAAGGGTCTAGATATCAGCCATAACAGTCTTATAACTCATTGTGTAGTGCATTAAATAAATATTGTATAAAATGTAACATACTCATAGCTAACTCCAAAATAATGAAAGAATATGTTAACTCCAACATCTAAATAAAAAAGAATTTATAGGACAATGTATTTTAACATAAAAGTACTTGGAATGAAGACAATTTAGAAGATAAAATGACATCCTTGAACCTGTGTACAGAATCATATGTGCAGAGTAAATCAAGTCTACTTTTAATGTCAAATCAACACATCAGTAGTGTCGCCTTTGGCGATATGATTTTAGGGGAAAAGAGACTGCATTAGTAATGGCATTAGTGTATTTTCTTGTCTCCCGACTTCATTTTCTTTTGTGTGCTTTGCCTTGAGAATAAGAATCTTAAATGTTTACCATTGTGAACTTAGTATGTAGTAAGAATATACTATTACAATTATTACTGCTATATAACAAATTATTCCATAATATATTAGCTTAAAACAATAATATTGACCTCTAGGTTAAGGTCTGAGGAATTGTTTTTAGTCAAAAGTGTCAAAAACTACTGCTGCTGGCCTCAGGAAATTAAAGCCATACGCACTGAGAAGTGTTTACTCCTAGGAATGCACTGAAGAGATGTGAAAACGTGTGAGACCACACATAGTCTAGAATGTAAATTTTCACAGGAACATTGTTCATAGATACCCCAAAATTAACACAATTCAAAAGCTCATCAATTTGTGAATGGCTAAACAAATGCAGTGTGTCTGTACAATGAAATATTATGCAGCAATAAGTAGCATGAACTACTGAGTAACAACTCTTTAGTCATAGTCTACATTGAAAACATAGTAATTAAATTTGAATTTAAAAGATAGAGAGCAGATGCAACAGAACAATGCTCAGCAATAAAAAATAGATTATTAATACATAAATGATTGTGGATGAATTTAATGATATGTGAGTTAAAGAAGTGAGGCAATAAAGGGTATGTTCTATGTGATTACTGTTACGTGATTACTGTTCTATATGATTATTGTCTAGTTGTTCCCCCAAAGCCTCATGTAGTCATGGGGCAGACCTCCAGAGTTTGTGATTCACTCATGATCCACTAAGAGTATGGGTGTGAGGACTATATCCAGCCGGGGGCAGGTAGCTTGAATGCAATATAAGAGAGACGACTTGTTCTCTCTAGCCATTGCTGCTGCTGCTACTCCTCCATTTTGCTCTCTGCTCTTTGCCACCACCACGAACTTCTGCCCTCTGCCATGTGCTGCTCTGCCTTGGAGCCAGCTTAGTATGGATTGAAACCTCCAGTAATTGTGAACTAAATAAATCTTACCTAAAAAAAAAAAAAAAGCAGGTTTGTGATATCACCAGAACAACTCATTGGAAATTTCTTCAGCGTGACTTGGTTAATCTAAAGTTTCTCTGAAGGTTTGACTAGAGTATTCAACAATGAGCAATACCTTTTGTTGCATTCTTCTTTCTTTTCTTCAGGCAACCCCACTCTTGATTCTTTAAATACTTACCAAGTTTTTTTCTAAGCCAAGATGATTTGTCATGGAGAAGTACTGAGGTCAACAGACGGTAAAAAGAAACTAAAGATTAAAAAGAAATCTAGATGACCTTCTCAAATTAGTGTCAGACAAGATAAATCAACTATGTAAATTTTTAAAGAAGAAATGCCTTACATTTATGTAATACAGACATTTCACTATGGAAAAAATTTTATTTGGGATACAAAGATGTAGCAGTGGGACAGCATAGGATGTGTCCAGAAGGTGCAAGGATACAGCTGAGACTATAAAGTGTAGCGTTTCCAGGTACAGGTCTGCCATTGACTCACATCCTGCTCTTCACTGGATCATAAGGCATTTCATCTGGTGACAGAAGGAACTGAAGCAAAAATTATGCACTTCTTAAATATTGATTTCAGTTGCATCTAAGGTTTTTAAATCTTGGTTAAATTGGAAATAATTCTTATCCTTGGGACTTTCCCAGAAGAGGAATAGGATGAGGGCACGGAGGCTTGAGGGAAAGGGAAGAGAAGGGAGAAAAGAGAGTGGTTGTGATAGAATTACTACATCTGCGTGTATGGCCTGTTAATTTCTTCAAGTGATAAATGTTAATAATTATAAAAATTACATTAAGAAAAAAATTAATGCATTTTTGTACATAATAAGGCAGTATCTCCCTAAATTTTATGTTGAAATGAGTAAACCAAATGTGAAGAAAGATGAAAAGAAACCACTGTGTGGTGAGTTGAGCATGTACTGCCCCAAAAGCCACACTGTGATCATGCAGCTCGTAGGAAGCTAAAAGCGGAGTGATTAGCAAACATCACTTGGTACTTCTGCGCACCGGGCGCTTCATTCTTCGCTATCCAGATCATGCCCTTAGATTTTGTAACAGCTTTATAAGGTAAATAAATACTTACAATGCTAATTTTATCATAAACCAATATAAGATCAAGTTGCAAAATACAACATCGAATATTAAAGGAAAGCTGGCATCTAAATCTAAAAGGATAAATTTTAGAATTTAGATTTGAATCGAGAAGTTATGGTCTTCCTTTTGAACCAATTGAGTATCCCCAAATCCCTCTAAATTAGTTTCTCTCCAGGATCATGGTTTTTTGGGTTTTTTTTTTTTTCAGTCTTTCCCCTCAACTTTAGGAGGCATCTTGATGGGAGGGCAGGATAAAAATGTATAGGCACAAATTTGTCTAAGATTGCTGAGGTTGGGATAATCATCTCTACTTACTCTACTACCACAGTCTGTTCTGGAAAACCTTCTCTAAAATGACACTTTGTCCTACATGCAGATGTAGACACTTTTCGTATGCCTCACTGAATAAGCCACGTGTGATCTCTTTAAATTAGAAATCCACACGACCTTGTATTTTTTTCATAGTAGCATTAAACTCAATATAGTTGCCAAAGAATTTTCTTCCTATGACATTGTGTACTAATATGGTACTTATTAAATTATAATGAATATAATTATAGCATAAAGCTTCCACCATTTGAAGCCAAGTGGTTACTATCTGAGAAATTGACAGGTATCATATTTCAAAGAAAACAGACCTGTTTTCTGGGATCATCTCAAGCTCCAGCAAGAGAGTATGGAGTGGGATTTTTCCCTCAAATTGAAGATCAAACAACTCGTGCTTTATGTTACCTGGCCCTTTACAGGTGTGCCTTCACATTGTCACGCCACTCTGCAACATTTTTTATGGATATCATCATCCCAATAAAGTAAGCGATACTTTTATTCGCTCCCAAGTTTATATGCCACTGAAGATTTACCGCCAACTTGATTTATGAACTTCTTTTGCTAGGTTTCAGTATCAATAGAATGCATCATTCTCTTCTTTTTGTTCAGAGTTTTTCTGCACATTAAGACAAGCTGTATAACATAAAAACCTAAGTGGTATTCTCCTTGAACTGGAAGCTAGGTCAAAAGAGGGTGAGGAGAGAGTTATGAGGTGAAAAAGACCATAATTCCAAGAAAGAAAGAAATTCTACCCTGAAACAGTCCAGCCTGTTATTTTACCTTAAGTAAATCATCAAATGTTTGAGATCTTCAAGTTCCTATTGGTAACTATAATTTCTTTGTATATGATAAATCTTATATAGTAGAGTGCTTTAAAAGGAATAAGCCATTGTACAAAATGTAGAAAGCTTTGCAGTACTTTATCGAAAGTCAAGATGAACTTGGCCTCCAAATTCCTCTTCTTTCCCTCTCACTTTCTGGTCCTCCTGCTTTGACAATGCAGAGACAGTTCTGCAAGAAAGGAACACCTTTTTGCTTCTATTTCTGCTACAAACTCCCTCTGTCCTCAAAATGCTTCAGCTTCCAATATTACTTAGTTTAAAGATGCAAATTTAGAAATTAAAATTCAGTCATGTAACATCAAAAAACTAGACAGGGATTTTCAAAGAGCTAACCATTATCCTGAGATTGATGTGCATTAATTTACCTGTTTATTTCATATTTCTCTATAAGGAATATATAAAGATGTTCTACCTGTTTTAAAATGTCTCTTAATATGTGTGATTTAATTCAGGAATTTTTAAAATTAATTTCAGGATAATATATATTGATGCATGAATTCAAGTCTAATTATTTTAACTGTGATACACAATGTATGAAAATATTGGTATTTTATCAGCTTTACATTAATTTTATGTTTTAATATATAGTTAATGCTACAATAAATACACATATATCTTTTTGCAATTGAGTGAAGAGTTATCTGCTGAAATCCAGGGTTAAAGATGTGCAAGTTATTTACATGCTACATCTGAGTAATATCTTCTTCATATATTCAAACTTTTTAATTCTATCTTTGGCTGTATTTATTATATTACTGATATTACTCACAGAATTTTTGGTTTTGGTTATACACTTTTTCTAGAAAACCTACTTGCTTGTTTTTCAGATACTCTATGTCACTTTAGAGTACTCATTACGTACAGATATTTTTGCATTGTTTTAGAGCTTTTTAGACATAATAAGTGTGGTGATAAGTTTTGTGAATCAACTTGACTGGACCCTGGGATGCCCAGATAGCTGATTAAAAAATGTTTCGCAGTGTGTCCATAAGGGTCTTCCTAAAAGAGATTATCATTTAAATGAGTGGATTAATTAAGATGATCTCCTCAATGCAGATGGGAATTATCCAATCCATTGAAGATCTAAATAGGCTAAACAAAAAGGTTGAATTACCTCCATTTGATTGCTTCTTGATCCTTCAGTCCAGAATATATATGATAGCCCTTTGCCGCTCAAGCCTTTGAACTACCTCTCTAGCTTCCTTTTAATATTTCCTTTCTTTTTTAAAATATGTATTTAGTACATGGTCTACAGGGTTTCACTATACAGATCAGATTCTTAGTGATCCTCCTGCTTTCAGCCTCCCAAGCTCTGGGATTATATGGTATGCGCCACCAAGCTCAGTCTCAATCGCCCTCTCAGAACGCCCCAGGTGTGGGGCTGGCAGGCACACTGGGGATCAAACCCTGGTCTCTGTATCTGCCTAAGCAGGCACTTTAGTCCTCTTAGATATCTGGCTGGCCCTATTTCTTTTTCAGTAGTGACAATTGAACCCAGGGCCTCAGACATATTAGACAAATGTACTACCACTGAGCCACTGAGCCTATCTACCAGCTTCCTGATTCTCTAGTTTACAGACAATAGATTACCGGGCAGCTTAGCCTCCCTAATTGCGTGAGCTAATATTTTATGATAAAACTATTTCTAGATATGTATCTCCTCTTGATACAATTTCTCTTGAAAAATCTGACTACAGTAAATATAGCTGATTTATTATCTTTGTGACATGATTATAGGTTTATTTTGGTTCTCTGCTTTGTTTTATGTTCTTTCTCTGATGCCTCATCACCATGGCTCCTATTACTGTTTTTATTACTTTTTGACTATGTGCTTTCTTTCTTTTTTAAGTATAATGGAGACTCTATAAGAATTATGATAAAAAGAAATGCTTTCTTTCTTAGAAAGTGAATGTTTTGTACTTTTTCCATTCTCTTTGGTAAAGTACCTACAGATTTTACCAGTCAGGAAAGAGCTTAAAAACAAAATTCAATAGATAATATTTCAGCCCACTCAAGTGATGCAAATTTGAGCTGAAAATAAACATAATCTTACGAACCATTAATATTCCCTACTCTTCTGTTTAATGTAAAATCAACTCTTTCTTATACCTTGAAATTAGGGTGAAAGGAAAGGTTTGTTTCTACCTTATTTTTCTATAAATTTGTGACCATATAGAGTACTAATTTAATACAACATTAATGTGCTACTCGATCTGAACATTAACTTAATTGTTTCCCACACATAAAAATCTACCATGTAATAAGTTCCAAGATTGTCAAATTATATCTGGGGTGAGACAGCTTAACTATTGTTTCCTTACTTTCCTGGATCATGCTAGACTTTAACTTGGTAATATTTTACTATTTAGATTTGGAAGGGGATATTTTAAAAATATTTCTACCCAAATATTTTAAATGTTTTCAGTAGCTTGGCAAGTTTAAATAATCTAATATTGTGTATGTTATACTTCTAATCTAATGAAGTATTTACAGATCTGATAACTCAAAATAATATTTCTATAGGCACACAATCTTTTCTAAAATGCTGAATAATTTTTCCACATAGGAGCTAATTTCCTTGGAATTTTATCAGTAAGAATAACTTTAGGATTAGTTTATAATTTATTTTAGTGAAAAGCATTGATATTTGTTTTATTTAGGTCCTTTGGGACACTTCCAACCTGTATTGACTATATATTCAATTCAACACCAAGTTTTAAGGGCCACACAAATAGTACGAATCTATTTCACAGCTCGAAGCATGGGCCTATAGAAGTTTATGTTTGTGCTTTTGGCAGGGCAGATGTTGACACAGGTAGTTCTTTTCTTGTACTGGGTGAACAACTCACATAACGCAGGGGCTTAGTTAAGAAAGGTCTTTCTGATTTGGACTCACATTGCCTGAGAGATAGCCTACCCAAGAGAGGAGCATCTTTTAAATCCAAAGCCAACTCTAACACTGCTGTAACTCTGAGAGTTGTACTTTCTCTTCTGATTGCTGACTCTCTTTTGCTCTTTTCTTTCTCATTTATTTTAACAAAAATCTTTACTTTAAATTTCATTTTATATATTCTACAGCACAGGTATTTCTCTACAAGTGTCAGTGAGTTATGTTCTAAAAAGAATAAATGCATCTCACTGTTTCAAATTGTCTGTCTAATTGCCTTTTTGTTCTTGCCTGACTGTCCTTCTGCTCACTCTTGTATGTCCTCCATCATATTTGTGTCAATCCTTTAATCAATATTTAGTTAAGGAAATTATTGGAAAGTAATGATTTAGTAAGTTAATTGGTTCTTTTTCCAAATAGAAATTGTGCATTTTAATACAAATTTAGTACGCAGAAAATAAATCACATGGTCAGTTTTTAATTTTAAATTTTATACATTCTATTTATGCATAACACTACTAAACCAATTATTTTTGAGATATAAAATATTTTCTATGATATTGTGTGCAACAACAGTTACATGTACACTTAAATTCTAACCTCAAGTATACATGTTTAACATTGATTATTTGTTATGATTTTTAGTCATTCCTTTCTCAATACAGTTATTAGGTAACTTTGTGGATTAAGTAATAGTTTCAATGGATTTGTAGTGATAAGCAGTTGAAAATGATGTGATCCACCCATCTAAAACTGTTAATCTCAGTTCGAAAGCAAATTTACCATCTGAGACAATGTTCAGCTGCTTATGGACATGTAATTTATGCTCAGTCAAGTCTATGCGTGGTCAGTGGTGATGAGTTTTGAAATGCGAGAGTGATGAATAGTGACATATCCTTTCTACACAGAAACCCAAAGGAACCATGATTCCAAGAGAAAGTGAAAAACAATTGATCCCCTTCAGAAATGAGGTGAAGTATATTACAGAAAACACTACTAAGCCATCAAAGAGGTTCTTGGGAACTTGGCTCAGCTGAAATCATGAGAATCCTAAAGAACAGACTTGGGAATTACTACCATGGATATCGTTTTCCAAGATTATCAAACTCCCAGTTCAGCACTCATAATCTGTCCTTACTCAGTATAAAAATCTTTGTCCAAGTAACTAGAATGAAAAAGATTTAAAAATGAACTCACACAATATATTTATCTGAAAAATATTTAATTAGACTTAGACTCTAATTGAAATATGCACACAAAAATTAGGCAAACTGGTTGATTTTGACAATGTATTACACTTCTGCACCCTTCATTGGAAGGTGAATGCTATATGGCTGACATTTTTTAAAGTAAAGAAAACATGACTTTCTAGGGTCCATCCTTCACATAGATATGAACTCAGTGCCAAGCAGAACATTTGAGTCCTTACAACTCATTGATGGGACTACAACTTGGTAACAGTCTTGCGGGAATTCATCCAAGGTCTGGCTTGTTGTTTCATTAAACCTTAATCTTTCCGTCGTATGTGTCTCTTGGTAATCAAAAAATAGAATAAAAGCCTCTATAGCCTCATGTCTCCTTCTGAAGAAAATAATAAATGAGAGCAGGCTTATAAAAACAAGAATATTTCAAGACAGCGGTACTTGACTTTTCCTGCCTAAGTGAGAATTTCCTGTCGAGAGAGTTGACAAAGTGGGCTTGAGATGGCTTTCCTGTAATTAATTTTCTTTGTGTGTGAATTTAATACTGATGCAAAGGTATTGCTCATTTGACAGCCCCAAGGTTTAATGTCTAACCATCCAACGGGAAAGGAAGAACACGGCTTCCCAGAATTCCGCTTTAATTAGCTTCAATCCTCACTCTATGATACTCATCCACTCATCTAAAACTGCTAATTGTTATCAATTGAATGATTTTCAGGATGAAATCAATACCTAGGAAGAATATAACTCATTTACATTGCTTGTTGAACAGCAGGGTAACAAGAAATGTTCATACTTATGACTCCAGGCGAGATTTGAACTTGTAGTAAATAGAGATGGCATTACGTTGCTCAAAGAGCATTGAATTGAAGTAACAATGACTGGATTCTTGTTCTACCTGACTGTGGATAAATTAAATTACCTGAGAGCTAAGAGTCTTCATCTCTTCCATGACAAAATACAAATGAGGCCAAAGTCTTTTGTGATACGAAATATTTTTTTTTTAATTATCAGTTCAAAGGCACTAATCCAACTATATGGTTTACTGTGAATGGGTGGGATTTAAGACAATGTAACCTGGAACATCACAATCACTGTGCTAAGTACTTTTCCTCTTTAATTTTTAAGATTCATGGGGAAAATAAAAGCTTTGGAAACACCTGCATCTATTTTCTTCTAGTCTACACTTAGCTTTTCCAGTGAAACTAACTGAGATATTTGAGAATAGAAAGTGTTTTGGATGAGTGAACATTGAGTGACTGGAGCTCTCAGGAAAGAATTTAAAAGATCTTGGAGGCATGCAGCCACGTTCTATAAACATATTTTGAACTGTACCATCCTATCCGTGATACTGGCGCCACCATTGCATTAAGTGAAATTTTATCCAAAATTTGGGAAGGTGTTCTGAGTTGGTGTGTCTGCACTTCTGTTTTTTCTCAAAAACCTTAAGTGAAAATGAAGTCAGGGTAGACAAATGGGTCTAGTGTAAAGAACATCCTAACTAGACCGAAACACTTTAATTGCAGCCAACTTTGTCAAAGCTGTCACTCTAGTCTCAAAGTGATTCCGAGGAAAACCTTCCAAGTTGCATTAGACTTTCTAGATGCTCGTTCTTTTGAACTTCAAGGAAATTTATTCTTCCTTCATTTTTTCTTCCCTTTTAAAAAGAAAGGATGGTAGGTAAAAGGAACAGGACATAATAATATCTTTCTCTAACTCCTAAAATCTGAAAGACTGTTTCTGTGCCAGCCCATTATAGTAGTCATGAAAATGTATTTACTTATCTTTTATGCATGCCTCCCCTACCCATCAAATAAAATAAAGTTTTTATTTATTTTTCTGGAAATACCCAAAGTGGCCCTGGCTAAGCTTCAAATCTATTTTTCTGTATTCTGTGGCTTTAAATTTTGCTGTCTGTACTTGGGAAAAGAAGATAACTGGAATAAGCACAACAATGACTGAACTTGGAAAGAAGCAAGGGCAACTTGGTGTCTAAAAGTCAAATTATGATTTTTATTTGATGAATTGTACAACCTTCTAATGGCACTTCTGGTTGGAGTTCTTGAATTTTTAAATAATTGCTATGAATTATTTGTTTTACTCAGTTCCTATACATGGAAAATGTGTCATTCCTATTTGAATTTTGCCCTCTATGGATTTTAAGAATTCATCTTTTGTTGCAAGTATGCTTGAAGATTATTGTTCAAATTTCCATCAATTACACAATGGTTCTTGGATAGAGGAACAGACATGAAGGAATTAGCCATGTTCGCATGAAGTGATGTAATGTGAATATTCACTGTCACAATGATCGGCCTATCGGAAGCCTGGATAAACCAGCTTATTCATTTGTCATCTCCCCATGCAATCAACTACCTCAATCTTCATTTTGGCCGACTTGATTCCTTCCTGGGGTCATGCGTGTCAGCATTCCTTCTTATGTAAAAAACAGAGATCCAAGATATGAACCTACTCTTATGCTTTTCAAAAATAATATTGCCATAGAACATATGAATATATACTCATACCAATGTTAGATCTAAGTCATAAAGGAAATTACATTTATATTAGAACTGTTTACAACAAAACAGTGAGCGATCAAAATATGTGACTTCTGGGTCCAGCGAGATAGCTCAATGGACTAAAGTGCCTGCATAGGCAAACTCAGGCAAGTACAGGGACTGAGGTTCGATCCCTAGCACCCTATGTCATGCCAGCCACACCCCAGGGCAGGCTGAGCCAGCCAGAGTTCAGGTGTAGCGTGCACACTTGTAATTCCAGCACTGGGGAGGCTGAAAGCAGCCGAATCACCTTGAGTTCGAGCTGTATAGTAAGACCTTATAACAAACAAATACATTATTAAAAATGTGACTTCTTTTAATTCTATTTCACATCAGGAATATTACTTCAAGGTAGTTACCAAACAACTTGGGCCTTGTTTTCTTCATTAGTGGAATGTTGGATTTGTTTCTCTGCTCATTTGCACTCTATTCCAGAGAGGAAAAATGTGTCAAGCCCACCTACTTCTGTATCCTCCTTGACCAGAAAAGTTCCAGGGTAGAATATTACTGGGGAGTCTACTGAAAAGGACTTGTGTTTGTGTTTTTATAGACATTTGTTTTTTGAGACAGAGTCTCACTTTGTAGTTTAGGATGACCTTGAACTCACTAACTTGCTATGTAATACAGGCTGACCTTAAATTCATAGTGATCCTCCTGTCTCAGCCCCCCCACGTACTGCAATCACATCTTGTGCCCGAGCACCAGGCTTCATTACTACCTGTAGATTTGGTTGGTTTTGTCATACTTCTTCCTCGGAAGAAAGCCAACATACACTGTTTTCAACTGCTCGTATTTTGCTGAAACATAGCTGAAATTTGTGACACATTTCACATAGTCACTTTTACGCAATACCAGACTTTTCAAAAGGAGATATATATTGTGCAAGAAATTTAGGAATGTGGGGGGAAAGGAACACTTCCCCACTGTTGTTGGGATTGCAGGCTGGTACAACCATTATGGAAATCAGCATGGAGATTTCTCATAAAGCTAGGATTGGAGGTCCCATTCAAGCCAGCTATTCCCCTCCTAGGGGTTTTTTCCAAGAAATTATCATACCACAGTGATAGATATGCACCTGTGTTTATAGCAGCATGATTTGTCATGGCTAAATCTTGGAAACAACCCAAATGCCTGTCAACTGAGGCATGAATAGAAAAGATATGGTGTTTTTACACAATGGAATATTATTCAGCTATAAAAAAGATAAATTTGAGGCTTTTGTAGGTAAATGGATGTATTGGAAGAGTAATAAATCAGATCCACGTGTGCAAACATATTATCTCACTAGTGTCAGAACCTGAAAGAATAATGAAAATATAAAAGCCACAACAGATACTACGAAAGGGAATGAAGTTGTTCAATGGGAAGGAAAAATTGGGATTAGGGAAAAGAGAAATGAAAGAAGGGAAAATATATTTAGGTATATATGCAAAATAGTTTGGATAATGGTATTGTCAAGCTCTGCTGGTCTTTTGAAAGGAGTAGTTAATGCTTAATTTTTTACTATGATTTTTTTCTCTTTTGAATTTCTTATAACTTGTCTTTTTTTATTCTGTAAACGAATCTTACAAATTTATATCTGATAATCTGAACAACTAATTTGAAGAAAGTACCATGTAACACAGCAACCATTGTTGAATTCCTATTACTTTGTCTAGTGAAATCTTTTATCATTTCTAATGCTGGTTTTCTTTTAACATTGTTTTTTATTCTTTAAAAAAAAGAAATTCAGGAATAACTCCTAAAGTGGAAATCTGCAGTACATCCACCATAAGCTTTAATTTTCAATACAGCACTGGCTTCTTTTCCATTCTAACATGAGCACTACTTATCGCTTCTCCCCAGCAGACCGTACACACTGACATTGCCAGAGCTTGCTGTAGTTCACTATTCATTGGTGATGGAAAACGAGTAAACAAATAGGAGGCAATGACAGGATTATGTGGCAGGTTGGGGGGTGAAAAGCCATTCAGTTCAAGCTGAGGGAATGGTAAAATTTCAGGTAGAGGACAAATGACTGTCAGAGCACCAACACAAGACAGCTATGGTCTCGCTGGCCTGAAAAGGTCCGTGTCAGTGAGGGAGACGATGGGAAGATGCGGCAGAGGAAGAGTATGGTGCTCCTCATTAGAGTTGCTATAAGGAACTCTGTGCTTTGGTTGAGGACTCCTGAGAAAATGCTAAAGCAAGAAATTAATTTGTGGATGGAAGTAGTGAAATAACTATTTTTATTTTTTTCTTTATTGCTACATTTATGCCATAAATTAATACAAAGTTAGGCTTTTTTCCTAAAGACACAGAAGTATATACTTTGTTTCCTGCTTTTAACTTAAAATGTGGACTAAGCCAGCAAGTAGTAGCCTTGTTTGGTAGTGAAATTGACCTGGAGCAAATGTTCAGAGGATCCGAAGAGCCGGTCTGAGTAAGGCTGCTTGGACCCGCCCTATGGAAGAGTGGATTGCACTTTTTTTCTCTAGGGCTTCATCTATAAAATCTTTTACTTTTTAGAATAGAATGTTGCTTTCTAAAATTAAGATATTTATGTTTAATTTAAAAGTTAAAATATTAATGCAGTCATTATCAACTATAATAATACAGTTTGAGTTTTATGTTCTTGTTCTTCAGAAGTGAGGATGACGTAGCTATTATTTACTAAACACCATTTACACCTTCCTGTTCCTTCTCGTTGGAGCTTCAGTGAGGACTGAGTGAGATAAGGTAACCCTGGAACAACAAAGAACTCACAATCTGTGGAGCGCTCTTGTAAATTGATATGGCCCCAGCTGAAGTGCCCGCTGTGCATGAAGAACCATGAAGAGTCCAAGTTCATCTCCTGGCTCATGAGAAAAAAAGAGTTGTGATTATGGACAGTTTGCCCAAACCAATGCTTGACCCCACAGCACTGGGCTCAGGCTTTACTGGCAGTGCAAACCCACTTGGATGGGGATCGGTCTTTATAGATACTGTCTGAAAGTTCAGGTAAATATCCTGTGGGGCTGCAAACAGATGGCTAAGCAGATCAAGACTTCTCAGTCTGACTTTCTCCTGGCCCTGATACATCCCTGATGTGGTAAAGCATGCATCTTAAAATTGAAGAAGCAACCTGCTCAAAACACCCTCTCTCACACCCTCTATTCCAAAAGAAGCCATCAGTTTGCACAAAGCAAGTGGCTGTGTGACTATTTTACAACACTCTCACCCCTGACCTAAGTAAGGAAGGGTCTGCTGTGTGAGAAATTGTGTATGTATGACTTTCTGATGCTAGAGCCCTCAAAAAAGCCTTGAGAATTCTCAGCACCACCCCAAAATGCTCACATTCTTCATTTAAAGAACACTCTAATACAAAGCAAGCGAAAGAATGTTTGGCCTGACTTGTCTATAACTGTTCTTTTTACTGCTTTACTCTGCAGGAACATTGATCAGTAAACAAAAGTAGATGTGCACAAATATCTACTAAACTGCACAGCATCACAGTACACTGATTTTAGCTTTCCTTTGTCCCTGGCACTTAGCTTTCCTTTCTCCCTGTACTCACTGAAGTCTTCTGGCAGCATCCAAGCTCTATATAACAGTTGCCTGACTCAGCTTTCACTGGGTACCAGCACTTACCTTCTCACCGCCAGCCCATTCGGATTGCCTTTGATGCATCAAGGTTTCCAACAAAGCTTGTTTGCAAAACAGGACTGGAAGCCACTACTTAGTTTGCGAAACCAGCTGGACTACAGTGGCTGTTCTTGAGAGACAGAACTAACACAAAAACAACCAATCATTTCAATAACAAGTCTGTCTCCTCTCTGTCTCTCTCTCTGTCTCTCTCTCTCTCTCTCTCTCTCTCTCCTCTACCTCCCTCCCCCTCCCTGCCTCCCTCTTTCCTTCCCTCTCTCTTTGTCTCTCTCTCTTTCTCTCCCCAGATTTTTGTACTCAAAGATAGAGTTCATTGTAGCTCTCCCTGAAAATCCATAAGGAGACCAAAAAAAAAAAAAGTTGAACTCTAAGTTAGCCACTAATCTGAGGTTTCCCTTGCCATTATGACTGAAAATGCAAAGGCTTCTTCATTATCCATTTACAGAAAGAAGAGTTCCAATCCAGTCAGTGTGAAATGGCCAGTGTTCTGGGAAACGAACCTAGCACACTTTTCTCACCATCGTGAGCTGAGCAATGCTGATATGCCCCCAAAAAGGACAGCATATTACTCTGGGTAAATGAGAAGCATACAGAAAATAAAATTGCTAGGCTTTGCTTGAAACTGAAAATTGTTGAAGGCTGAAGACTTTAATGTAGGGAGTTTATCAACAGGAGCAGAATCAGTGACTTTATCAAACCCACAGTAAAGTCTGCAAAGAGAAACTTCCTGCTGATGAAATTATAGAGTTAGAGATTGGGGTCCAGATTTTAGACTCAGGAAGTTCTTGAAACCTCATTTGATGCTGGTGTGCTGAAAAATAATATATAGTTTAGACACTAACCCCTGAAATTTTTAAAGTACATCCCCCCAATATAACATCTATTGTACTCAAAGAACAGAACATGCTTCAATTCTATAATAAAGTATACATATTGCATTGCACACAAAGAACATTTTCCACAGGATCTGGAGAAACATTTGCATAGAGCAGATACCTAACATTGAACCTGAGCAATTTCCAATAAAGGAAAGAGAATAGTAAATAACAAGCAAAACTTACATTGGATCATACTAATCCTATGTCTATTGCTTACTTGTTAACATCGACTCAGACCTCCGTGCTGATATATCATCCAAGCTATTTTCTAAGTATTAAAATACTTTTAGAAGGACAATGACAAATAATTTGGACTCGAATGCATATCCCCTTAGGGATTAATTTATATGGTACATTTTTGTTTATTCCTGCAGATGTCAAATATTTATTGAGCTTTATACTAAAGTTGTACAAAATAGACCTACAATCAAATGATCAGAATAGTTTGCAAGAATGCTCTAAAGTCAGTGGAGTGCATTCCTGTGGGCCCCAGGCATTAATGGTGGGTACAAAGTTTTGAGAAATCAGGTCTCAGAACATTTCCCATTTTTCCCATCAGTGTCAGGAAAGGCTTCTTGCCCTCAAAAATATCAGACTACTGCACTGGAGACACAGAAATAAAACGATGATCCTAATATTATATAACAACTTTCTACTAATGCCCGTAATGTTGAGAAGTCTGAAGGAATTGCTCCAAAAAGGACTTGACTTTATGGAAGAATTTCCAGAAAGAGGTGATTTCTTCAAGAGATCTTACAGGACTCACAGCGGGAGAGGAGTTTATTTCAGGCAAATGGAGAACGTGACATTCAATGATCTAAAAAGGTCAGAAGGGCTAAAGGAGTCTGGACATGGAGATATGAGGAGAGATTTTTGCCAGAAAGGAAGGCTGAAGCCAGAAAAAGAAGTCCATACTTCACACTAAAGTCAGTTAAGAACAAATAAAGCACTTAAATTGAAAACCTATGAACTGATTAGAAATTTTGACTGGCAACAGTACAGATGGCAAATTAAAGAGGCTTAAGAGGTGACAAATTATTCTGTGATGTGATTCTTAGATGCTTTTTGCTATTTTTAACTATTATTAGCAATATGTGATGCTTAGAAAACCAACAAAATTGTGAGTTACAATTGAACTTAAAGGTCATTTGCTTTTGTATATATTAGTATGGATCAATTATGTGTATGAAGAGACACAAACACTGCCTAGCCTCCTGTCTGCTATGAGATACAAGACATTCAGTTCAGTAACACCAGAAATTCACATAAGCATCATTTATGCCTAGGGACTAATGCAAGTTAATGGAAGAAAACTATTGTACCTTCATCCAAGTATTTGGTCTGGCAAAATTAATTTTCAAATTGTTGTTATTCGCTATGAAAATGCATTTCATTAGTGCACAACAACATTGTACATTTTGAAGGGTCACAAGCATCAGATTACTTATTTTTAAGGATTTCTATCATTATGTAAGACAATTGGATTAGCCTGAGATACAAATACCATCCAGGATTTTTTAATGTCATTCTATGTGCAACTGTTTTTAGCCTTGTACTACAGACAGAAAACAGGTTAAAATAATTTCCTGTGTATTTGTAGCTTAACCTTGAGCAACTTACTCGAACTCTCAACGGCTTGATTTCATCCTTGCTAATGTACATGTGATAAGAGTCCGGAAAGATCTAAGTAAGGACTCAATGGAAGAGCCAATGGAAGGTACTCAGCACAGTGTCTCTCACGTAGCACTCAATAAACGAATCGTAGCAACTATTAGTTTGGGAGAATAGTGTTTGACTTGGGAAAAAAATCTTTAAAAATAAAAAGGAAACAAAGCTCTGTATTCACAGGATAAAATGCAGAAATATCAGTGTCCACTGAGAAATATTGGCCAGTAAATTAGACATCCTATCTGAAACTATCTTCACTCATACATAGAAGAAATGACCTCAGTGTAGGAAATAAAGTAAAATCTTTAAAGAAATATTAATATCTGAATTCACAAAATATAAAAATATAATTTGTAATCAAGGAATATAAGAATCTGCAATATCTTTAACAAGCAATAAGAAAAAGTCATCCTGAAAGACAGACAAATTAAAGAAATTGAAATAATTCCCCAACTTCAAGGAGATGTATGTCATTTAAAGAATTTAAAACTATATTTAATTATTTTCCCAAACACTACTATATATTCAATCTATAATTTACTTTTATTAGATATTTACTGGCAAATATAAGCCATGAATTAATAACATATATAATACAAAATAGCTTTTCATTGTATTTTCACCACTTAAACATAAAAATTACTTTAAATCTATGGATATATGTAAAAATGTTATTTTCTACTTATGAAAATGTTGAGGAAAGTTGGAGAACGAATATACTAAACATAAAAAAATTTCTCCTCTTTGATTAAGAATAACATGAATACCTAATATTCTTGTTTTTAATGTCTAGACTTTAATTATTACATTACATACAGTATGCACAATTAATTTTGATTTCTACCTCTGTGATGTTTGCACAGCCAAAGCATGCAAATAGATCTGAGCTGCTTTCACAGCAGAAGAGGTCAACAGATTTGGTAGAACACTGGAGGTAGAAGAAAAGCTGCTCTATGGGTAATTTAGTGTGATAGGGGATTGCGTTTAATAAATGTATATACAATTTCTCTATGGAAGCAGATTTATTTGCGTACCTTCCAAGGATCACGTATTTACAATAGCTTATGGTACCTTTGCCAAAGCCTACATCATGCTAATGCAATTCTGCTTTCTTCTTATATACGAGTTTTCAAAGTGATTTTCTACCAGGGCCTATTATCCTTGCTTCACATACACACTAAATGACGCCTACACACAAAAATAAACAGAAGTTACTTTCCCTAAGTTGCATGCTTTATCAAGCTGTTCAGGAAACACTGAAATGTTAACTCTTCTTTTGCCCAGTGAGCATTAGTACAGCTGTTTTCCTATATTTGGAAGCATCTGAAAATCAGATTAATAAAATTTGTTACAGGCAGGAATCCAGAGTCATTCAGAAGTTGCCATTCTCCACTTTTCCATCCTCAAATTCAATTTTAGGTGCTGTCAGGTGGCCACTATAAGCCTTTGCTAAATATTGAAGATGTCTTTTGTTACCTGTAAGCTGCTTGCTTGTTGCCCAAAGCACATTGTCTTGGAAACACAAATTCATTTGAGGATGAACGCTTCAGAAATCTGCTCTATGAAGGGTTAGATGGAAGGTGGAAACCCAGATACACAGGATGGGCATAGTATAAGCAGGCCTGGGATAGTTTTCAAGCCCAAATACCTGGAAAAAAGCAGTTACACTTGGACAAAATGATTGACATTTGAGAATAGCTGAAGGTTTAGAAACTTCTATCCATTGACAACTTGTGGGAATCAACTCTTTACTGTTGGTAGAGAAGAGGAATTTATTTTAGCATTATTGTTATTATTATTATTATTATTACTATTTTGTAATTTAGGGAAGGGTCTACAGGGTGTTCAGGGTCTCATTACTAGAT
>NDGN011482910.1:0-13485 GCA_002564285.1 Tympanoctomys barrerae
CAAGAGCTGGGATTACAGGCACACACCACCATGCCCAGTCTCAATTGCTGTCTCAGCGCACCCCACAGGCTGCCCTGGCAAGGCAGGCCCAGAGATTGAACCCTTGGTCCCTGTGCCTGCTTGCAGGCACTTTAATCTGCTGAGCCATTTGGTCGGTCTGGGTTTAAAAATTGTGAATCTACAGCCTCAGTTTGCCAAGTAGCTAGGATTGCAGGCTTCTGTCACAATACAGGGGTCAAAATCATGTATTATTTAATGATATATTTGGAACTATATATGTTCAAAGGAGAAAGATAAATTGGAGGGCACATGTTGCTCTCTATAAGAATAATTTCAATCGAAATCAAATCATTTGTGTGACCTGTATTTAATACTCTTATCACCTCCCCATAATTAATGTAGCACATGCTCATAGAAGAACATTATGGCACAAGAGAAACATTTTAATTCATATTAAATTGTAGTTGGGTGTCATGGAACATGTTTATGATTACAGCACTCCGGGAGGCTTGTGTAGGAGGATTGCTACTTTGAGCCTAACCTGGAAAATTTATAGACATAGATCTATTCTCAAAGTGAGATATGAAAGATAGGATTCGGGCTATATCTCTATATGAAGGCTCTGGATCCAACGCCTAGTACTCCAATCAATCAATCAATCAATCAATCAATCAAATAACCACTCAATGGAGACAACTCATAAAATCACAAAATACTTTTCCAGTCTTTTTTCTGCAGTTTATCTTTGTCCTCAACATTATTGATATCAAAGTCTTGTGACTTTATGCTTATGTCAGCCAGTATTTTAGTAGAGATAGATATAACACAAGATATACCTATATAAAAGAAATTACAAGCCTGTCTCATGATGGTCAGCCACGGAATTGGATGAGGAAGTGTGTAGAGGATACCTGCACAGTGGAGGCTATCAGTGCACATCCCCAAGCAACAGAGCATTGAAGAGTCTACACTGGAAGGCTGAAGGAACTGAGGCAGAAGCCGAAGAGTGTGTGCTAAAACCCAGAGATGATATCCAAGCTAAAAGAAGTGCCTGGAGCTTTACAAAAAACAGAAGCAAGTCATCCTTCCTCATTTCCCTTAATACTGTCCAGGGGAGAAGCATAGCTAGGGTGTCTTCTGTACACCCTAGGGTTCAGACAGCCAACCTAGGGCAGGTCCTCTATACCCTATGGTGTAGAATTGCTGAGCCAACTTAGTTAAGTTTCTAAGCTTCACAGATTGACACAATCAACCATTACAGTGCTCTAGTGTTGTTTTCATTTACTTGTACTAATAGCCTTTTTAATAAAATTTGTGTCATCAACTTTTTATAATAAGTGAATATATAAACTATTTTTACTGAGTTGTGATATATGAGTATAGCATGCTATTCTTAGTCTCCTGTTACTAAACATTTATGTGCATCTTTATGTTTAAAGATTTTAGTTCATATAAATTCATTGAGCCAAATAAAACTTTAAGGATACTCTGGAGATACACTTCTATATAAGTAAAACATTTTAGTGATATATGCATCTTGTATACTAGCTTCATGGTCAAGAAATAGTAGTTAGATCATTAAAATACCTGTGTATTAAAATATGAAAGTAGAATCAGGTGAAGGAAAGAACTAGCAACATGCAGGTAATGGCATTACTAACGTGTGATTTCATATGTACTGATGAAGAGAGGAGGGTGTTGATCACTTTGGACTTTGCAGATAATTTTTAAGTTCGAGCTTGTACCATGTATAATGAAAAGCTTCTACAAAGTTTTATATGGAGGACCAATGTGATCTAACTTGAACACTGTAAGAATCACTGTAAATGCAATGCTGAGGAGAAATGGTAGGAAAGGAAGCAGACGCAGCTGTTTGCAATGGAGCTATAATCCAGTACTGATTCATCAGGGGTTAAACCAGGCTTGTACCCAGTAAAGGGTTGAGAATCGGGTCACTGAAGGAGTAAATATTGATGGTAGATCCTATTGTTTTTATTGATGGTTAGGCATGGGGTGTGAGAGAATCAAAGAAGTTACAAATGACTCCAAGATTCAAGCAAATAACAAGAAGGAGATTTCTGCCACTGAGCCCAAGACCCTTTGCAAAGCAAAACTGTCCAGTGATGGCTGGATACAGGGTGGGGTCATAGCAAGGTCAATTAAGCATACAAATGCAGATCAATTAAACATCCAGGGGAAGATCTGAGGAAAATACTTGGGCATATATATGGAATGTAAGAGGTGTATGTGGAATTGAAATAGAAATGTGACAGCCCTTAGAGTATGAATTGCTTTTGAAAGTAGAAACGTGAAATAGAGTAAAACATCATGGAAATTAATATTTCATCACTTTTTCATTGTAGCATGAGAATAACAAGTAAATGACAAGTAAGATGTTAGGAAAAAGTCTAAGGGGGCAAAAATAACTTCAGTGAGAAATTATAGTGGCTTGGACCCATCTCAGGGCTACAAAAGGATGACAGTCATTTACAAGAGAAATATTTCCAGGAGAAACAACTGTTTCTATCAGTGCCTTAGACAAAGAGTGACTAAACCATTTAAAGGAAACTGCAATTGGTCCTATAAGAAAGAATGGAGGAAACACATCAGCAACTCTGCAAAAATGCACATAAAGGGGAACAGAGAAACAGTAGAGAGATTTGTATGCAAAATGTGAAAAAAAGTTATTTTTAATAAAGTTGTAAAAGCTATCACAATCATATAAACCTGAGAATAATCATATGGAGGGAAAGCTGATAGAATAGAGGGAATAAAGACTTGTCACACACGAGCGTGAGTGGGGAGAGGACGGGACCTGAGCACAGATGACGGAGCTGCTTCTGCCTAGAGAGACCAGAAATTTACCTATAATTGTGGATTCAAAAAAACAGAAATAGTGGGTTCAGGTGCTGGTAGGGAGTAGCTGTGTTCACACCAATCTATGGAAGCTCACTTCTGGTTGCTTTCGTTTTCACATTAAATATGCAACAAGATCATCATCATCAACAACAACAACAACAACAACAAAATGGATGAGGAATGGATTTAAGGTCAGTGGCCACAATTTGAATTAAGTATAATCAACTTGATTTAGTGCTCTTTATCCACTTTCCATAATTATATCTTTTTCACAAATTAAAAGTTAAGCTACAATTTTGCAACTTTCAAACTAAAGTTTTAAGAGGTATGTCTCTTCTTTACTGGTTCTCTTTTGCTTGGTGGTTAAGCTGAATTTTGCAATGCTTATACCTTGATTTTATCTTATTTTGAAGATTAAGAATAAGATTTAGTTCCTTTAAACTTTACAAAAAGCATAGGAGAGACTGCTAGGAAATACCTAGGAAAGGAGCAGCAACCTTGCCAAGCATCTATTATTAATTTATTTCCTGCTTTAGTGTTGCCGTGAACTAACATGACAGAAGTACCTAAGCATGCAACATGCATATGAACCCGAAAGTTTTCATCAGTACAAGTGACAAAGCAGAACCGCATCCGTGTAGTCTCACAATACAGACCCATTTCAGAGCCAATGAATTCGCACTTGTGCTGTGAAGGTACACAGACCTTTGGAGCAAGGATGAAAGCCTTGCTTCTCTGGTGCAAAACAAGACCCAGGTGGGCTTCTGCTTTGCTCAAGCAATGAGCTGATTGCCACAGACTGAATAAAGGAGCATACTTGAACCCAGGTGGCACTAGGAAGAGGCTAAGCTCAGGAGGCCAAAAACAGGAGGTTATTTGCTATTAATTTGTAGCTTTGCTCTTAGTTTTTACAAAAAATAAATTTATGAGTTACAATTTTCCTCTTTTTAACTTGAAAATACTGAAATCACTTGAGTAAAATATCATCACAACTTATATTTTATGCCAATTGCTAATATTTATTTCATCCAAGGGATTTTTCTTAGCCAGTATTTAAACAGCGCATATGGTTCTTTTCTGTGGAAGATACTTAATATATATTTTAGATGTTTGACTATAATAAGAAGAAAAATAATATATCATTTGTGTATTTCCATGTTCTCAGAAAGAAAAAAGTCACAAGTAGTTCTATTTTCTTAAATTTGGTATAGCTCATTTAAAATTCCATATTTTATTTAATTTTGGCATTTCTTACAATTTCTAATTTATTAATTCATTAACTGTTTTTCTGTACATAATTCCTTTATTATATACTAATTACATTATTTTACCTTGCAAAGATAAGTCAACTAATTTTTTTAAAAACTTAGATTATTAAATAAGTAAAACACATGCTCTTTATGAATAGCCAAATTGCTGAAAAAATTTGTTTACATAAAATATTGTGGCTTATTAAAATTAAACCTCAAGAAGAGACACATTAGAACCTTACATGTTTCTACAGTGATTTTGACCATGTTTTGTTTAACTTTTCACTCTTAAACATGATTTTTTAATCTTCATATGTGAAAGGGTTTTGAGAACTTAATGTTAAGAATGAGATTCTAAAGTTCCACTTAATTAAACTTTATACATTAAAAATTGAAAGATGATTCAATCATCAAAAACATAATCTGGGGCTGGAGAGACAGCTCAGCTGTCTAAGCACTTGCCTGGCAAGCACAAGGACCAGGGTTTGATCTACGCTACACACCAGGCCCCAGAACCCTGGTGCACTGTGCTGGCTCCAGAACCGGTCATGGTGGCACATGCCTGTAATCCCAGCACTGGGGAGGCTGAGACAGGGAGGATCACTACAAGTCCAAGATGTGTAGTGAAACCCTGTACCAAATAAATAAATGAATAAAAGATTCAAACAAAACAAAAATATAATAATCTGTAGTGATAAAATATGTAAGCTTAAAGTGTATTATGTGTGTTAGTAATAACACAGTTTTAAACATATAAAAATGAAATATTATAAAAGGAATAAGATACCCCAGGAAGAAGCATATGATAGTGACAAAAATATGAAACAGTGGCAACCTCACCACTGCTCTCTGCACGACGACGTATTTCCTTATATGGAGGAAAGACCCCTCTACTATTTGAATGATTGCAAGAGCCCATAACTTTATTTTATTCTTACACATTATTCTTGTCAATACATGCTATTTCTGTTTATTAAAAAAAGTATATTATTTCAGGAACTTAAATGAAAAATGGTTAAATGAACGAGAGAAATAGGTAAATAAATTTAAATAATATGCACTTTGAGGAGGAAATTAGTAGCAAATCATAGTAAGAGGGAGTCATTTAGGAACAAATAAGGTCTCAATCTTGCATTACAAAGTGGAACTGTTCTTAGCGTGACTCGGCCTCGTTTCCACATTTGTCTTGCCACATCCTGGACACTTTCCTTGGCGGCTTCTTTCCATATAAGCTCATGCTGAGACAGATGCTGTAATCCATAGAGACAGCCTGAAACAGATTAGGAAATNAAAAAAAAAAAAAAAAAGGAATGAAGGAAAAGAAGTAAGAAAAAATGGAGAAAAAGAAATAAGGAAGAGACAGAGGGAGAAAGTGAGAAACACAAACGAAAAAGCTGCTCAACCACAATTTACATCAATAAATGTGCCTATTTTTATTAACCTTTGAATATATTACAATAATTTACATCATTTTAATGTAAGATATGATTTTTGTAAGATTTTTTTCTCAAAAGCAATTTAAGGGTCATTTGTGTAGTCATTGTTGAAAAAGCTATGAGGAAAGATTGTTTTCATAAAACCAAAGACTATATGGAATGCCTTGATTCATAAAGCACCACACATTAACTGATGAAAAGTAAGAACAGAGTCAGACTTCTTAAAGTCCTGTAACCTTGTTTGAACACTGTATTCTTAGAAGGTCGATGTTCTAAGTATAGCTTATCTAACCAGATACCAATAAGTCCTGTGTCTGGTAGAACCTGTATTTGATCTATGTCCTCCCGGCTTTTAGCAGCTGCATTTCAGGATACGGCCTTTCTCTCACGGATACTCCAGACACCACCTTACTTCAAAATAATTAAAATTGTGAAAGTAAGACTGCAAAAGGGAGACGCCATTCCTCGGGTTCTGACACCACTAACACACTTTATCAACATGGTAAATTTTAGATGCCTAGACTTTGTAGGAAGAAATGCATTTTATTTTGAAATCCCCCACAACCAATTAAGATTCAAATTCTATGAGGACTTAATTGAGGAAAATCTTAGGCTGACAGGGAGGGACACTGCGAATCCTGGAATAGGACAGGAAAAGGGTAGGGCCGCACTCAATTACCAGCCCCATGTCCTCTCCCTGGATTTGGCTTTCAGGAGCAGGTGTGTGCCTTCACTTTACACACAGCTTGAGGAACTCTTGCTCAGTGCTGTGTGAGGACTCTCGGCAGAGCTGCTGAGCAAGGTCCCTGGGCCTCCATCTGGGGAGTAAACAGCCACAGGTCAACCAGATTGGAAAAGATCTCCCAAGCTCCTTTGGTTTGCTACTTGGCAAAAACCTGCTAGAGTGCAAGGAGTAACTGCGCCAAGGATCCAGATGGAGGATGTTGCAGTCCGCAGCATAGCAAAGACTGAGTCAGCAAAGAGCTGCTGACTGAGCTGAGAAAACTTGCGCTGTGGGCTCACTGGGCCCAGATGTCAGCAGCGAATGCCAGCAGAACATCCTGAGAAATGTCCGCACCAACCAAGGCTTTAGGAAAGCACAGAACACCCACTCTGCAGGGGCCTGCAAAGCAGAGAGTAGCTGCTGGGTGAGTCCAGAGAGTCTTCTGTTTCCCAGGACAGGGTGTAGCAGTCCTCAGCTGAGCCAAGCTCTGCCTTTAACCTAACACCATCTCTAAGTCTGTGGAGCAGGAAGGGAAGGTGATAACAAGAGAGTCCAGCACTCATTTTCAAACTCTGCTCCTTTCCTTCAAGGAGTGCTGAAGGGATTGGGTCTGATTAAGTCTGAACAGAATTGGGGCAAAATGTAGCTTTTTATTTGCAACTAATCATAGGGGAAGCCAGAATTACCACAGATAAAATAAAACAGATTATGTTTCTCACACTTTTGAGTATTTCTGTGAAACAAATAAAAATGACCAGAAAAAATTGTTAATACTGCAATGGTTAAAGGTTAAGAAACACTGCAAGGGAACTAGGAGGGGAAGCAAGAGGGTAATGGCTCCCAAACCCTTTAAGATGAAAGACTACTTTAAACACTTTATGTATATCTTTTCAGTATTCCAGCTATTAATTTATAACCGAAGTTAAAGGAATTCAAGTGTTACACCTGGGCTGCAATTTTAAAAGTTATATGGCTGGATAGATAACTCAGTGGATTAAAGCATCTGCTAAGACAGATGCAGGGTCCCGGGTTTGATCCCTGGCTGGCCGTGCCGGCCCCATCCCTAACGCATGCTGAGACTGAAAATGAGACTGGCCATAGTGGCATGCGCCTGTAGTCCCAGCGCTTGGGAGGCTGAAAAATAGGAGGATCACTACAATTCTGATCTGTGTAGTGAGATCCTATAGACTCTGTGCTAAATATATTTTTAAAAGAAAGACTATTATAGAGCTTTCTTATGAAGTCTACTAGGAGATTCCGGGTTAGGATATCAATAACTGTATTAATTTTCTTAATTTGATTGAAGTTTTTAAATTTATGATTTGTGAAATTGTACTTGTGTACCATAGGATGTAAAATTTATTCATGAAATCCTTTTCTGTAATAAAGTTTATGGTTAGAATAAAATATCTTGGCCTGTTATTTGATTAAAAATAAATAGGTCATTAACAAATATAATAATATATTATTTTAATCTTTGAAGAAAGGGCTATAATTAATTTAAACTGAAAGAACTATAAAACTAAATTTCATAAACTATTTAAAAAGCAAAAATATTTTTCTCACCCAGGAGTCACAATATAATGCTTTCAAAGTTAAGTGATGAAATGAATTTTTTGGAAATTCCTCTATTTCCTGTGATATAAAAAAAAATGAAGCATACACTAAATATGTGATAGTAAAAATTTAATATTCAGCCTGCATGGCATGATGAAAATTAAAATAATAATGTCTTATCTGCTTTTCTTTATCCAAGCAGAATATTGGAAACCTCATGATATAGTTCTTGAAACATTATTTATTCATGCAATCCAGCTTGCTCATGATAATCTGAAGTTACACAGGAAGGTATATACCAAGCTTATCTATTATTTGGGGGTTTCTTATTTGATAATGTAACTCATTCGATACACTGCTAATTACTTCATAATGAAAAATGTGTATGTGCAGGTGGCTACATATAGCTGTAATAGAGTAGTAACCTAGTAAGAATGTTTGCAACAACTATAACTAAGGCTTCTGGTATGCCCAGGCTTAGAGGCAAGCACATGTGATTCTTGTAAGTATTTAACTAAATTTATGGAAGTAGGATTGATTGCCCTAACAAATTTTAAGTTGGCCATAAGCATTCAAAGTGATTTACATGGAGGTCAATGATTTCCTAGGAAAAGTAAATACTTTCAGTTAAAAGGCATCTCCTGTAGATACTGGTCATGTCCTAGTTAGATATTGAATAAATTTCACTACTATTATTGATTGATTTGAATTCCATGTATGAAATTTGCCTTATAAATAGAAAAAGCTAACATCAGAGTATTGAGATTTCTAGAATTTAAAACTGTAGGGAGCTATATGCTTTGGATGTATAATAAATAATATATAGTAATATATGTTAAAATATATTATAAAAATATTCCTTTAGGAATGCTTAGTAAAGTAAGTGGAATAAATAAGATGATGCTAGAAAGATTATCAGTATTAGTTACACTAAAATAAGGTTATTTACCAATCTCAAGTAAGTTTTTTTTTCAAATATTTGGAGAATGTCATGTTATCTTATTCCAAATGAAACAGATTAAGTAAGAAGATAAGTAAATAGAACTACAATCTACATGAAAAATTAGATGTAAACTAAAACCTTTGGGTTCAGACTGAAAGCTGAGTTTATCTCCTGGTTTCATTATGGGATATCTTTGAGTAAATGATTGTACCTTTGCATTGCAAGGTTCCCAAAACAAAGATATTTATTTGCTTGCCTACTTAACAAAGATTAATTTTTTAATTAGATTAATTAACCTAAATTTAATTAGATTATCATGTAAAGTGCCCTCCATAATTTATATTTATTCCTGCAGAGTCTCAAAAAGCCTGGAAAAAAAATTCAAAAATTTAGCTGATCTATGCAATAAGGAAAGCAATGGTGTAAAGTGAAAAATTTCATCAAACAAATACTTAAATAAGTTTACTTTAATTTATATATGATGAGATATGTGGGCTAACGGTGTATGATTAAACAAAATATGAAAAAGAAATTGCTAAATCTTTTCATTTGATTTTTTTCAGAATTTGATCAAAATGCCCAGAGCCACAGTCCAGCTCTCTGAGGCCATGAGAACAGTTGGTCAAAGACAAGGGTAAGCAGTTAATCCTGGCACCTGAGCCTGGCACATTCTAGGTGTGTTTATATTTAATGCATAAATAGAACAGAGACCAAATTTGCCACTTTTTCATATAGATGCATGGGTACCGCTTTCTGCAATATTAAATTCTGTTTTAGGACCAGTTTTGCTAAAGATGAGGTATCATTCCACTACCAAAATCATTAGTTTCATAAATGTCACTCTAGTAAATGACAAACACTAGATATTGTGAAAGGTAAAGAAATTGCTCAAAAGGAAAGAAGTAGGATGGGAGAGAGGAGGAAAGAAATAAAAAGAAAGGAAAAAATATAGATATATATGATAGCTAATATAATTGTACTATTTATTTCTATTGGTCTACAGAAAAGCTAATGCTTAATTTTTTCATCAATTTTGCATGCCTACATCTGGTCATGTGAGAAACTATTTTGAAGATAACAATATGCAGTATGGCAACCATTGCTGATTTCCTATGACCTTGTTTTGAAATTCAGCGTTTTTAAAATGTTTTTAACTTTTTAAAAATTCTTTTTAAAATAAAAACAACTGATCAATAAAATAGAATTCAACATATTTGTGTTGATTTTATTACTATCCTATAAAGCCAGACAAAATAATTATTTTATTGGAAGATTCATCTGTCCTGAGAATTTAATGGAGTTGCCATCCTTTCTCAGGTCGTGGGGAAGAAAAGAAGACATGGCCTCCATTATGAATTAATTCACTACCCAGTGCAAGAAGCGCCCATATGAACGAAAACACAAATGACTTCAATAATATGAGATACAGATGGAAATGAAAAAACATTAACCTCAACGGATGTAAGCACAGAAATAGAGTTTCACCAAATAAAATCATCTGTGCGACAGACTGATTGAGGTGTGGTTTGATTCAAGGCCTCAGCAATGGCCTTGGACTTGAGTTTTCCAATTCTGTTTCTTGGCTCTGATTTCTCCAATTTTAGATCTGGATTCTGTCATCATTGCTGCAAAGTAGCTTAATTTATATGTGCCCTCAATTGTCTCAGCCACTGGGAATCTGGCCAACTGTACTCCAAATGACTGAAAATGAGAGGGGGATCGTGGATAATTCCTAAAATTGTTACTAAGAAAAGAATGATGCAGTTTTGCAGAGCAATTGCCTCCCAAAACATAAACAAAAAGGAGCAAAAGGCAAATAGCCCATTTAAGGAGCAGAGGATTAGAATGGAAATCAGACTGAGATTAAATCCTAAATCCTTGCATAAACCACGAGATGTTTCAATCATTGTAAACCTACTTTTCTGAGTTGAATGATAATCACAAAACTGATGGCCTAAATTCATCTGAAGACTTGCTGACATAATGCTTAAGAGCTAACCCAGATGCAGAATATATACATAGTAAATATTTTCAGTTCTTAAAAATAAAGTACATTATTAGTTAGTTTTCTAACTTCTTGCTTTGTAGCAACATAACTTCTGTCCTTCATTAGCTCCAGTGATACTCAACTATTGAACTTCAATTCCTCCACCACTTTTCTTATCTCAGAATGGGTTAGGACTTTCTTTCAAGATTGCTATCTTGTTCTTGTGTCTCATCCTTATTTTTCTTTCCTTACAAACTGTTCATATTTCATAATGGCTGTGTCTTGCATTATCCAGTAGTAAACAGCAATCCCAAAAAGCCAGTTGCTTTTTCTTTTTTCTTTTCTTTTTTCTTTATTTTAGGGAAAAGTCTGCAGAATATCCAGGGTCTCACTACTAGATTAGACTGGTAATTATCCAGCCTGGCAGGCCCAGGGATCGAACCCCTAGCCTCTGTGCCTGCTTGCAGGTGCTGTAATCTGCTGAGCTATTTGGCTGGCCTTGCCAGTGCCTGTCAACAATAAATGTTACACTCATGTCACATGATCGCTGGGCTGTGCACGGATATGTGTACTTTTCACTCTGAGAAGTTAGGAGAGCTGTAGCTATAATATAAAGAAAACAGTGTGAGATATCATTTAAATTTATTTTCTTAAGTAGCTCCCATCATTTCTGCGCATATTTCATTAACTGAAACAAATCATGTCTTAAGGCTGTTGTAAGCAGAATAGGAATACATAACATAACATAATCTAATAATTCATCTTTTGGGAGGCCAAAACCAAATTTACTTTGTTTTTAAGGGAAGAAAACATGGAGAAAGAAGTAAAGAACTGTTTCAATCTGTTTTACTGAATTTATTCCTTTTATTAGCATTCAGTTTATGGCTTAGTATTAGGAATATCAATAAATAGCCATAATATTGTTTGTTTAGTTATGTAAAATGTGATCCTATGGTTCTTTATATTCAATAGGCCTTCTCTTTAAGGCAGTGTCTCTCACAGGATATATCATAGATAACTACAAGCTCCAAAAACATTTTATAATTTTGATGATATCAAACGATTTTCCCAGTGGCGCTAGGATGAGATGGACCAATTTCACTATACTAACATTGCACCAATGATACACAAGAAACAGTGGTGAAAATCTAGGTGCTTTAGTCACCAACTAATGTAGAACTCATGTAAATAGTCTTTGTTTACTCTTCCCTGCCACCGGCCTCTTATTTTAATTCAGTTTTGCATTAACGAAGCCAAAGGCAGCAGTAAATGTTTATCATTTTGTTACACTTTTGCCTTGAACATACGTCTACACCACATCCTCATGGTGAAATGGCAGGTTCATAGAAGCACTCTTGTGAGTTGCAGTGTGACAAGAGAAGCACTTGTCTAGTTGAGTTTGGAATTCAACCAGCTCCTCTTTTTCAATGGAACAATGGCACCATTTTACTTAAAAGAATGACTGACAGAGAAAAGTGATTGTTGTGCCTCGTGCACTTGTTAGACATTGAAAAACCAATAGAGTGTGCCTCTGAGGTCGAGGGGAACTGGCAGTGTTTGTTTGCAGTGACAACTTCAAGATTCTGAGTAAAATGTCATTGTCTGGAAGGTTTCTATTTGCCACCAGAAGCTGGGCAGCTCCACAGTAGCTCAAGACTTTTCTGATGAGTTGGTAGAAAAATAACGGAGTATAATTTGCAGTTACTGTGCAGCAACCTGTGTCATGATCTAATATATTTCTTCCATTAGTGAGCCACTATTTTCCAAGTGATCAATGCATAGCATGGACAATAGATTGACTTGAAAACATTAACTTGACTAATGGGATTTGTGTAAGAGAAGAAAAAGATAAACATATTCCCTACTTCCAAATTCCAAAAGATTTTAAAAACTTAGGCTTGTTCTGTGCACTGTCTAGGAAAAATTATCTACAGTAGTCGAAGGAGCTATTGTGTCCTTCCCTTTCCTCATCTCCTCTCTTCTTCTCTCCTCTCTTCTTGCTTGTTTCTTCTCTTTCACTTTCTCCTTTTTTCTTTGTCCTTCTCTTTCTCCTCCAGTCTCTCCATCCCTCTTTCTTCTCTCCTTTGGTCATTACCTTCCTGCCCCCTTCCTATCTTTATATGGTAAAACAATTTAGGTAATAAAGTTAAGTTTGGACTGACATTGAAAAATAAAAGTAAAAGATTAAGAGACTGGTTATGTAAAACGATCTCAGCATTGAATTATGTTATAAATTCTAGAACAAAATGGAACTCAATTATTTTGATGAGTTAACTATAATAACTTATCTTCATTATGCTGATTGTGTTTGATGTATTTTTTCTTATGTAAATTTTAACACTATTTCTTTTTTACTTAGCAACAATAGAAAGTAAAATATGAAAGATTTTAAGAAAAGATAATACTATATCTCATAAACTGAGAGGAAGAACTTAGTAATCATTCTTGTTTTAAATGAATAATGATTGAAAGGCATAGGGGCCGGCCAAATAGCTCAGTGGATTAAAGCACCTGCAAGCAGGCACAAGGGCCAGGGATTCGATCCCCAATCTTGCCATGCTGGCCCTGCCCCCAGGGCCCACTAAAATGGCGATTGAGACTAGCCGTGGTAGTATGTGCCTGTAATCGCAGCTTTTGGGGGCTGTAAGCAGGCGGATCACTATGAGTCCGTACTAGTAGTGAGACCCTGAACACTCTATAGACCCTTCCATAAAATACAAAAAGAGGCA
>NDGN011482915.1:0-20857 GCA_002564285.1 Tympanoctomys barrerae
AGGCAGCTAGACCCTCGCATCTGCTTTCACAGTCAGTTGTCTGCAGTGCGGCTTGGCCTGTAGCCTTAGGAAAACCCACCATGTCCCTATAAGGGAATGAGAAGGCAAAAAGCAATAGTGACTCCATATCCAGGACAGTGGCTTTGTCCTTGCACGGGTATGGGCGTAGCACTGTCCCAGGTTCCCTGTGTCTGCTCCCTGGGGTCCCTGGTGTGTGGAATGATGAATTTCAAGTTGGTTCTTCTCGCCTTTTTTCTTTATAAAGTATAGATTCGCAGCCACAGAGCACAGAGCAGGGGGCACTGGGAGCTCCTGTAAATAGAAGTCCATCGTTTCTGAAGTCTTCAGAGCGACTCTCAAGATCCTCATCCCAGGCTTCCCAGGAAAGCCCCGCGCCAGTGCCCACCTTCCTGGCTCAGGGGTCCTGGTGCCTTGCTTTCTGGCTCAGTCAGTGGCCCGCTGTCCTCTGGCTCTCTGCTCTCGGTCTCTCCTCTGAGGAGAAAGAACCAGCCACTTTCAGTGGGATGGGATGCAGAGTCTGGATTTGGCCAGGAGTCAGGGCTGAGCCGGAGAAGCCCTGGGTCTGTGGGGTTGTGTTGTGGATGGTACAGAGCAGGGTGGGGCCCTAGAGAGGGCTGGAGGTAGTGGGCCGGGCTGTTCTCAGGCTTGAGGTGGACACTGTGAGCTCGCCAGAGCTCAGGTCGGGGCCGCAGGGCACCTGCTCTCCCAGATGTGGCAGGGCTGTGGACCAGCCGTGGCCTGGTGTCCTGGATACACCAGAGCTTCCAACCCCTGGCCATGCTGACCCTGGGACCAGTTAAAGGGATGGAGAGAGAAATGCTTTTGTTTTTGTACTGGGCATCTGAATCCAGGGCCTACACACTGAGCATTCCCAGCCTTCGTACTTCCTAGTTTTTGAAACTAGCTCTCACTAAGTAAATTGCCAGGGCTGAGTTAGTTCTGACTTGCCTTCCTCCTGCCTCAGCCTCCCAGAGTGCTGGGCTTGCAGGCATGTTTACACGTGTGAGAGGGTTGCGACCACTGCTGGCCGGCTGGTGGGGTGACCATGGGGGAGGAGCTTCGGGGAACCTGAGGACACCCAATGTATCTGAGAAGGAGGAGAAAGGAGAGATAGTGTGAAGGGCGGGAGGGTCACTGTGTTGCCTTGGGCTTAGGCAGAGCTTGATCATTGCCTTCACTTCAGCCTGTGTACTACGGGGACCTATGGGTGCATTAACAGATTTATTCCTTCGTGGCACAGCTCATTTGCTTAGCGCTTATTGAGTGCCCCCCCGCCCCAGGGCTACTGCGCTCCTCCAAATTCACAGGTTGAAATCCTAACCCCCAAGGCAGTGGCACTAGGAGGCTTTGGGACGGACACTCCAGTTGGAGGGCTCTGCCCTTGTGAATGGGATCGTACTGACGCTGTGAGACAGCTGTAGGGCGCCATCTATGAACCAGAAAGCGCAGCCCTCGCCAGGACCTGTGTGGGCCTCGATCTTGGGCTTCCTTGCTGTGAGAACCAAGAGAAAAAGGGTTCTGTGGTTTGTAAGTCACCCACACAGTGCTGTTTTGGTATAGCCTGAGCGGATGAAGGCAGCAATCTGGAAGCTGGGGTAGGCAGTGGCACAGAACCGGCATGCGCCCTTGTCTCGTTGGACAGCGAATAAAGATCCTGGGGTGATGCATACAGCATAGAGGGAGCAAGAAGTGCCAGGATTTGCAGATTTAAGCCATAAGTAGGGAGGTCAGGAAAGGCTTCCGTGCTTGACATAAAGCGCTGGGTATTTATTTGTAAAGCAAACGTGGAAGCGTCTCCAGGTCCCTTGTTTTCATAAGGATGTTTACTTGGGCGCATTCTATTCGGGCTGGAAACTTCCACCGCCCAGTGCCTCATGCACCTTGGAAATCGGCCCTGGAAGCTGGCGGGGCTCTGGGGGTGCCTCAGTGGGCCTGGGCTCGCCTGTGAGGCCTTGGAGCACAGGGAAGGCTCTGGCTATGCTAATTATGCGTAGAGCCCAGGTCAGGACTCTTGGGTGCAGTTGGGCTCCAACTTCAAATCAGGAGCCTCTGAGCAGAAGGCAGCGGGTGCCTGCAGCTGTCCCGTGAAGGCGGGCTCCACTCACCTGCCGCTCTGGTATGCCCTTCAGGGTGAGGGCTTTGTTCAGTCCTGGGAGGGGACAGTGAGCAGGGTGTTGGTGGCCTGGCTCCTTCTGGAGCGAGGACGGAGTGAGTGTGTGTGCTGCAGTGCACGCCCCATCCCCGGGGCCCGGAAGCCCAGGGCTCAGGCTGCTGTGTGTGCTGATGCTCCCTGCCTGGGGAGCTGTTTCCATTACACGAAGGGAAGCAGCTGTTGAGCCTCGGCAGTAGCTGTTGCAAGGTGTTCTGTCCTCTCCCCACAGCTGTCCCCTGTCTACGCCGGGAAGACGTGTGGCTTGTGTGGGAATTACAACGGCAACAAGGGCGATGACTTCCTCACTCCCGCTGGCCTGGCAGAGGTCCTGGTGGCCGACTTCGGGAACTCCTGGAAGCTGCACAGCGACTGCCAGGATCTGCAGATGCAGCCCAGCGACCCCTGTGCCCTCAACCCTCGCCTGGGTGCGTGCCGCCGGGCTGCCCACACGCAGGGGCAGGCTCTGGTCAGCTGCAGCTGGCTCATTCACTCCCCCAGACGCCAGAAGGGACAGGGCAGCGCGCGGCAGCTCCTTTCCTGGATGTCCCCGGGTCCCCAGGAGCAGTGTGGGCGTGACCTTAGAGTGGAACTATTGTGAGATGGATGGATAGGGTGGCCACGTGCAGAGTTATCTGCAGCAGCGTTTCAGTCCTGCCTCAGCATCCTGTCCTAGCCAAGCCGCCGCTGATCACTTCGTCCCTTCTGTCCATGGGCGTTTTTTAGGGATGTGGTTCAAGGTGCATTTGAACCACATGGATTTAGGGAAGGAAACCAGCTGCTGAAGGCAAATCTTGATGGTTCCCAGGGCCAAAAGCTGATTTTTTTGCTGCACAGAAGTGAGCGTGGGGACAGGATGTGGGAGCTGCTGCTCTCTTCTGGAGTCCAGGACCTCAGAGTCCCCATGGTTGGTCCCTGTCCATCCTGGACATGCTCCCCTTTTCCCCCACAGCCAGGTTTGCAGAGGAGGCCTGCACGCTGCTGACGTCTCCCAAGTTCGAGGCCTGCCACCATGCTGTGAGCCCCCTGCCCTACCTGCAGAACTGCCGCTATGACGTCTGCTCCTGCTCTGATGGCCAGGACTGCCTGTGCGGCGCAGTGGCCAGCTATGCCGCAGCCTGCGCCGGGAGGGGCGTGCACATTGGGTGGCGTGAGCCCGGCTTCTGTGGTGGGTGTCCCCCCCCCACGCCCGCTGCCCTACATCCTGGCCTGCCTTGTCCATCCATGTCCTTTCCCTCCATATCATCCCATTTGGAACCATACCAAAGGGGGGGACCCTTTGACAAGCCGGCTGGTGGATAGTTGTAGGTCCATCTCCAAGCAGGACGTGGTGGCGGGGGAGCAGGCTCTTCTGGGACAGGTGCCTACTCTGGTGGGTGCTAGACTGCAAGGCATCCTATGTCTGCCTTCTACCTGGTGTCCAGCATGCGTGAGGCCAGGTTGTCAGGTGCCCGCGCTTGTGACAAGGCACAGGAATCTCCTGGCCTTCCTCAGACTCCAGGTGTATGGTTCTGTACTGGGTAAAGCCAAGCAAAGGGGAGGCATCCTCTCTGCCCCCTCCTCTCTGGAGGATTCCTGGCACCAGGTGTGGCCTCCGTGACAGTCAAAGTGTGCTGCTTTGCTGTTGCTATGGCTCTGAGGACACTTGCTGAACACTCGCTGTGGCTGGGCTGGGGTGATGACATGGAACCTGGACCTTGCTGTCCAAGACACTGATGGAAATTGCCTCCCTCTGCAGGAAGTGTGGTCTCCCTGAGCGCGGGGATGTGGAGATGAAGGACAGGGACAACCGGAGAAGGCAGGGATTTGGGGTCAAGAACTGGGCAGCCGAGACAGGCTTTCTGGAGCAGCTGTACTTGAACATGGCTTTAAAAAGGTGTTTCTCAGCAATGGGGAGTTGGTTGAATAGGGTTGCTGGGCTGGAAAGTGAGGTGAATTCCAGAGGCTAATGGTTAGTGGGTATTCTGATTTTTAGGGAAAAGTAGATGTGTTTGGAGACTGAAATGTAGTTGGTCTCGGCAGAAGCAGGACCCTAGGAGCTGGCAGAGGCTGTAGAGGAATTCATAGATTTGAAGGAAGTTTAGCTGAGAGGACTCTAGAAGCATCACTTTTAGGGTTGGGTGACAACTCAGCGTTGGAGTTTGAGCAGCTTCCTTAAGGAGAAGGCGCAGAGGCAGCAGCGGGGACAACAGAGAACACGTGCAGCCCCACTTCCTGTGCTCAGGTTGGCTCCCAGCTCCGGGGCGGCACGTGTGCTTTCAGGCAGGCCACTGAAAACTCCAGCTGGGGCCGGGGAGATGGCTCATTAGAATAAGTGCTTCCCTGGCAACCGCAAGGCCCTGAGTTCAACCCCTGTTTCCGCAAAAAAAGAAAAAAAGAAATTCCAGCTAAAGCCTTGTGGCAGCCTGCTATAACCTTCCAGCCCCAGCACAGCCTCCTGCACTTCCATTTTCCCAGTGTCCACAATCCCAGAAACTCAAAAGAGTGGCAGTGAGTCAGTGAGACGGCATTTATGAGCGTGCCTCTATTGTCACTGCCCTAGCAGGGGTTACGCACTGTCCTGTGCATCCGCCACCAAAGCTGTCTTGGTGCAGGACATTGTCCCAGAACACCAGGGTCCACGGAAACTTGATTTGATCTCTGGAGTGAGCGGCTGCCCCACATCTCTCTCCATGGAGGAAGAGGGCTGGCATGGCCGTAGCAGGGGCTGAGATGTGCAGAGAGGATTTCCCCGCTCCTGAGGCCTTGTGGTGTAGCAGAGTCCTGGCCGACGGGAGGGAAGCGTCCCTGGAGATGCTTTAAGGACAGGAGAGCTGTCTCCAAGGGTTAACATGGCAGACTCATAGCTTGTTCCTCGGGGCCCAAGGAAGGGGGCTGGGCTTCTGGGTCCTTCCCTCCTTCCTTTCTCCATCCACAGAGGGGCTCAAAAGGGTCTCCTGGACCCTCATAGACCTCATTTTCTCTTTCTGTGCCGTGGACAGAGCTCCCCAAGGCACCAAGTCCATCTGTAAGGTGAAGTCACCATAGCTGAGGACACTTGAGAACAGATTTAGACAGGTAGTGACTTGGTGTGTGCGGCTAGGAGGCTCTGGGGAGCACACGTGTTTCCTTCTATGCAAAATGGAGAGAAGACCGAAGGCTCCTTGAAGCCAAGGGCCCGGTCTTAGCGTCTTTGTGGGCCTGGACTTAGCAAGCCCTGGCATGTGATGGGCACCTAGGAAATGCTTGCTAAACTGAGCTGTGTATGACTTTTCTGCAGAACAAGACTGAGGGAGAAACTGAATATGGCTTCAAGCCAGCGTTAGCGAAATAAAGCTGTCAGCTGTCGCTGCTCTTTAGTGGGTGACGTATCCTTTGTCACTGCACTGAAGAGTTGAAGCAGGCACCACTGCTGGCGTGTCCCACCTTACCCCCTCCTCCTACCACGCCTCCGAGGGCCCAGGCTCCCCACTCTCTGAGGAAAGCCAACGTCTCCAATGGCTCGAGAGCCATTCCCTTCCTGGTTACCATCAAACACCAAGTCCAAGGTGGTCCTTGGATGGGAGGTGCAGGGCCCTCTCCAAGGCTGAACTCTGTGGCATCCGGGAGGCACCTGACCTGTGAGTTTCCACTGCAGAAACGGATGTGATAGAGCAGGACTGTCATGGTCCCAGGGGAAGTGTGCTGAGACCCGGGCTGTGGCTTCTTAGCAGCTGATTGGCACCTAGAAAGGTCTTTGGGAGGGCAAAGTGCACCCCACAGCTCCCCTGTCTCTTGTATCCTCCCAGCAGAGGACATTGTCACCAGGGTGTTCATTGGGTGCTGGATGAGATGGCCAAACGCGGGGCCAGGCCTTCATGGGTAGCCTCCTCCTGTCTTGAGCTTGCTGAGCCTGGGCTGTCTGCTTGTGGCAGTATCGATGACAGGAACCACAGGGAACATGCCCCACAGGCCAGGCTTTCTACTGAACCTGCTGCTGCACTGAACCTCGTGAAGACTTGGGCGGATATCCTTATCAAAGTCTGGCGGACACTGCTCAGGGTCACCTGCTTACTAGTGGTGGGCCTGGGGCCCACACCTAGTGTTTGGGGTACCTTTCAGCTACTCCAGCACTTTGCCCTGGCTTCCCCAGCTTTCAGCCTTTCTGCATTCCTGGATGGAAGGACAGGGAGGTGAGGGCTGAGGGCAGGTAGGGGTTGCCTGCCTACCTGGGGAAGGTATGTGCGTCCCTGCTGCTGGAGACTTGAGTGTCTTCAGAGGGACTCTTTCTTTTAAAAGTTTTTTTTTTTCTGTCAATAAGAAATATACTTGTTTTTAAAAAATCTGAATGCTGGCATTTTCCAGGAAAATTAACAGATTTTTATTTATGACTATTATAAAATTGAAGTGCTGAAACTTGTTCACTGAAACATTTTTTGACTTCCATTAATGCTTTACATCCACATGAAGATAAAAATTCACACAAATGAAAATGGAAAAGCTGCCAATACCAGATTTCTGTCCTTTATCTTCTACTTATAATCATATACTTAGGTACCTTTTGATCCCAACGGGGGGGGGAACCCCAAAAACCAAAAAACAAGAAACCTAACATTCAAAACTAGCAATAACAGGAAGAAGAGGAAAAAAAATTGAGAATGAAAAGTTTCCCACCATAGTGGACTCTTAAGCACGTTCTCCACGTAAGCGGCGTGCTAGTTGGCTATCTTTTGGCACAATTGTTACACGTTTGGCGTGGATGGCACAGGAGTTGGTATATTCAAACAGACCAACAAGATAGGCCTGACCTGCCTCTTGCAGAGCACTGATAGCTGCGCTCTGGAAGTGCAGCTCTGTTTTGAAGTCCTGAGCAACTGCTCGAACCAGATGCTGGAAAGGAAGTTTGCAAATCAGAAGTTCAGTGGATTTCTGATAACGTCTAATTTCACGGAGTGCGGAAGTCCTAGGCCTGGAATGATGAGGTTTCTTCACCTCTCCAGTAGAGGGCGCACTCTTACAAGTGGCCTTTGTAGCCAGTTTCCTGGGCGCTTTACCACTGGTGGACTTACTGGCAGTGCGCTTCATAGGAGCCATAGTAGAGGGACTTCCTTACCCCTTCTCCTTTGGCTGGAGCTCGGTGAGTGAGAGGCGGTGCTGGAGTTAGAGAGCAAAGGCAGCTCCAAAAGTTTTTACAAGATTCAATTTATTTAAAATTTGGAAATGTACACACTTTGGGAGAGATGGCCCAGGAAGTTGTATCGGTTATTTTTAATGCTCTATTTGAATGAGTTTATAAGGCCCTTTCCTGTAAGGAGCAGCAAGACTCTGAGAGTCTTGACATGGGGAGGTTTGGGGGCACCACCGTGAGACCTTGGGTATGACCCCTGGGTATGATCCCATAATAGACAGGAAGGAGATAGATTAGTAGATAGGTAGGTAGGTAGGTAGATGAGCAGATAGATAGATAGATAGGCAGCTGTATAGACAGTTGGGTAAAAATGATTATTATTTGCTGTTGTCCAGCCTGTCAGAGTATTTTCTTTCTAGAGTACAAGGAGTAAGAACCTGACCTTTGGGGCTGTAGAGAGCTGGGCTAGAATCTTGCTCCTGCTTTTCCTGAGAGATGAGACCCTGATGACTCCACAACTCGCGCTTTGGTTTTCCTACCCATAGAAAGGGCATGATAGGAGCTAACGAGCCAAGTGAGGCACAGACCTTTGTGACTTGCAGGCTCATGGTAGGTGCTCAAATGTGGCAGCTGCTGTTGTCGTGGCTGTCACAGAGATGCCTGTGGCTGTCACTCTCGGTTCTTTCAGCAATCAGAGGCCCCAGGATTTCTACTATGTCCTAGGCTGGAGGAATTCACCTTGCCTTTTGTTAAAAAGGAGGTGGTATGCAAGTATCCAGAGTTGTAAACTGCATCTGTGTGTCTGAGAATATGTTTGCTGTGAGCAGGGAAAGAGGGTGATGATCATGCAGACATACCTGGGGCAAGGACACAAGGGGTGGCTGCCCTGTCCTTGCCGTCCAGTGTGCCTGCCGACGCCCCTTCCTTTCCCTCCTTCAGCCCTGAGCTGCCCGCAGGGCCAGGTGTACCTGCAGTGTGGGGTGCCCTGCAACCTGACCTGCCGCTCCCTATCTCACCCGGATGAGGAATGCAGTGAGGCCTGTCAGGAGGGCTGCTTCTGCCCCTCCGGGCTCTACCAGGATGAGAGCGGGGACTGCGTGCCCAAGTCCCAGTGCCCCTGTCACTATGATGGTGAGATCTTCCAGCCCGCGGACGTCTTCTCAGACCACCACACCATGTGGTAAGTGAGGGCCAGCGCGGGCAGGAAGGTGTGCACAGGTACCCACGGGGTCTTCTGTGGATGGCAGAACTAGATAGGAAAATGTCCTTTGTGCTGTGGGTGGGCAAACCAAGGCCTAGGAAAAGTGACTTGTCCAGACTGGCACAGTAAGACAGAAGCAGGGCAGTGAAGCCACCCTGGCCTTCTGATTTCCTTCCTGGGCAAGGAAGTCGCTCTCCAGGGTGGCAGTAAGGGTTCTTGAGATCTTATCAACTGCCATGTTCTGGGTCTTGTTTGCCTGGTCTGGGTCTCAGTTTCCCTTTTCTAGAACAGGAAGTAGGAGAGCTCCCAGGACCCCTCTCCACTAGCCTCCTTTCAGACTGAAGGATTCAAACCAGAAGAAACTACACCGGGCAGCACTGCCTCGAGGCCTGCTGCTCTGGGAGGGTTTCAGTTCTATAAAAATACGTGAGACTGGGTATTTGGTAAGGAAAAGAGGTTTATTACACTGCACAGTTTTAGAGGCCAACAGGTAAGAGCCTCATCTGGCAGCCTCATCTGAGAGCAGCGTGGCAGGACTGCAAACATGGAGCGGGCTCACTTTTTTTTTTTTTTTAATGTATGTGGTACAAGGTCTCACTACGTAGCTCCTGCTCTTAGTGATCCCCTTGTTTTCAGCCTCCCCAGCACTGGGATTATAGGCATGCGCCACCACACCAGGTCTTGGTGGCCAGTTCAGCGCGCTTGGAGGTGGGGCTGGCACTTGTGGTGCTGGGGATCGAACCCCAGTCCCTGAGCTTGCCTAAGTAGGTGCTTAATCTGCTGAGCTATCTTGCTGGCTCTGGGCTCACTTTTTAATATCCTATGCTTTGGAGAATGAATCCAGGTTGTTGAGACCTAATGGCCTCCTGGGGGACAGGCACTGATCCCTTCCATGGGCAGAGCCTCCATGACCTTTCTACCTCCTGGTGGTCTCAGGTCTTCGAGGTTCCACCACAGCCTACGCCGTTCCTTCCAAGATTGAACTTTTAGCACATGAACCTTTGAGACCAGAGCCTATCCAAATGATAGGGAAAGAAGGGAGGGTTGCTAAGAGGCCAAAGCATATGTGAGCCCAGAACTTGGGAATTTCGGAGGTTTAGAAGAAGAAAGGGGTCCATGAGAGCAGGCAGTGAAAAGGGCAGAACTAGGACCATGCCCTCCTGAGGAGACTAAGGGAAGGAGGAGTCCCAGCTGGTATTCCTGGGATTAGTTTGTGAACCTGGCAGATATTGCCAAAATCTGAAAGTCCTTATATGAGATGGGGTAGTGTTTGTATACAGACTATGTAATCCTCCCATATAGTTTATTTTTTTACTTTATGTATTTGGTAAAGGGTCTCACTACACAGCTCTGACTTGTAGTGATCCTCCTGTCTCAGCCTCCCCAGTCCTGGGATTACAGGCATGCAGCACCACACCTGGACTCAGTCGCTGGCTCAGCACATCCTGGAGCTGGGCTGGCACTGCATGTGGTGCTGGGGATGGAATCCTGGTCCCTGCACTTGCCTAAGTGCTTTGTCTGCTGAGCTATCTTACGGGTCCCTCTCATATGGCTTAATTCTTCTCTGGATTACTTACAGTAAGTAGTGTGTAGATAGTTGCTACAGTGTATTATTTAGGAAACAATTGCAAGGAAAAATGCATGTGTTGGTAATAGATGCAAATGTAGGAAAACTTCTGACCTGGGGTTGTTGAATCTGCAGAGGCAGAACCCACTGCTGGTGAGGGCCGATGGTCACTGCGTGCAGTGCTGACTTGATCTTTCGGCTTCAGCTCAGTGGTCATCTCACTGCCTTCGTCTGGCTATCGTTTCCGAGTAGTTTCTCTCTGGGACCCTAACACAACACCATTAGGCAGGCAGAGCTTACTTTTTTTAGTAAATAATTTGAGGCACAGAGAGATGATCGTGTTGTCAAGTCATCTAGCAGGCGAGCAGAATGCAGGGGTTGGTAAACACTGCTTATTTTGCCGAGAGCAGATTGTTGAGTTTGTTGGTTGGGGGTCCTGGTGATCAATGATTTCATGAAGAGGAAAGAAGTTAGTCTGTAGGAGATGGAGATGGCTTGGGGGACAGCAGCTGCCACCAGCTGCTTCTCTGCAGTAGAGAAGGTGGCAGCTGTCCTGCAGCAGTCCCTGGGAGAGCAGGGCTCTGTTCTCTTGCTGGTGGAGGGCCTTGTCCTCTTCTGGGCCAGGTTATAGCCTAGTGACCACCATCTCTTTCCATTTTATTTGGGGAACTGGGTCTCATGGAAAATGTGTGTCCCAAAGAATCCCTGGCTTGTCTGTGGCTGTTCATTTCTGTTCCTGAGTCCACATACTGAAGCATGAGCCTCACTGGAGCCATGCCCATGAGGTCCACGAGAAGGTGGCAGGAAGGTGCACCCATGTACCCACAGGAACATGCCTGCGGCCATCCCAGCAGCCCTGTAGAGCAAGCCTGGGGCCAGGAGCCGGCCGAGGCCTGGTGTCCTATAGAACAATACAAGACAGCCATTAACAGCCATCGGCTGTGTATTCAGAATAGCTAGAAGAGAACTTTGAAAGCCCCCAAATGAAGAACCGAGAGGTGTTTGAGCTGCTGGGTACACTCACTGCCCTGGCTGGGTCATTGCACGTGGTGTCCGTGTGTTCTGGTGTCAGCTGGTAGCTCGCGAAAGCATGCACTTCTTGTGCCACAGCTAAAAATAAAACCTGATGCGAGGTCTTATGCTGGATGCTAGGGATTTAGTGGTGAGCAGAAGCTCTCATGGCTTCTACCTCCCGAATCATGAGTCCAGGGAGAGGCAGGTGTCAACCAGTTACAAGGGTGGTCAGTCAAAGGATGAAAATAGCTGGTCTGTGGGAGCTTGGGGTGGGGCAAAGGAGGCTGTGTGTGTGTGTGTGTGTGTGTGTGTGTGTGTGTGTGTTGGGGGAGAATCAACAGCTTTGGCTTAGGTCAAAGCAAAGTGTGCAGAAGCTTGTGGTCAAAGGTTGTGCTGAAGGTAGCAGTGTTCCCTTGAGATTCAAAGACAGCTGTGGGCTGGAAAGGGAGAGGGTGGGGCCGACGGGTCTTAGGGAGGTTTGCTCTCTCGCTGAAGACCTTTGAAGTAAAGGCTGTGGAGGGCTTCAATCGGGAGGCAGCATAATCAGATATAGATTAGTGGATACGTGGTTGCCAACAGGAGTATTGTAGAGGGGGCCAGGATAGGTGCAGGAACATCAGTTAGGAGACTTCGGCATTGGCCAGGAGGTGGGTGATGGCAGCAGTGGAGACAGAGGTGCGGATGTGGAGGAGACAAAGCCTGAGGGTTTGGTGGTGGACCTGGTGTGGAGAGTGAGGCACAGGCAGGATCAGGGATGAGCCTGGAGAATTGGACCAGTGGATGGCAGTGCAATCCCTGAAGCAGCTCTGAGAGAGGCCTGGCTTGGTCGAGGACCGTGCAAGGTTTGGTACACTGAACTTGAGGCGTCCTCGAGACCCTGAGTGAAGCTATTCTGGAATTATCTGTTGGTGTAGGCCCGGGGTTCCAAGGATGGACAAGTGCCGCTCTTAATGTGAATCACCTCTGTCACTGGCATGGGGGACGGGATGGCTGCACAGTGTGAGGCTCCTGGAGGGCCCAGAATGAGTCTGGGGACACAGACAAGGAAAGGTGGATCCCAGAGGGGAAAGCAACCAGGGAAGTAGGGGGAAAAGGGGTAGGGGGATATTTTCTAAAAAGAATGAAGGAGTCAAGAGTGGTAACATTGAAAGGGACCAAGGAAGAAAAATAAGTAATAAAATGATTCAGTGGGGCTGAATCATGGAGGCTCTTGGTGACCCTGGGAAGCCACGCCTCAGGGACTGGTGGATCTGGAAGCCTGGCTGGAAGGAAGGAGAGTGGAAGGTGAGGACGCAGGACAGCAAGGTAGACAGCTCTGTTCTCTGCAGCTACTGTGAGGATGGCTTCATGCACTGCACCGCGAGCGGAGCCCCTGGGAGCGTGGCCCTCGGGAGCCCCCTCTCTCATCGCAGTGAGTACCTGCCCCAGCATTGGCCTGCCCTCCCTTCCACCCAACTCCTCATGCAGAGCACGGAGGGAGCCCTGTGGGTTCAGGGGCAGGTCTGGCCTTGTGCTGGCTTGCCACGATGTCCGGGTTTGTGTGGCTGACTTTCACCGCTAGGCATGCCTTTGCATGGTGAAGCCAGGTGACTGAAGTAAGAGGTATTTCATACTGTGGGAGGGGAAAGATCAGCTTACCCATAGGGTGGGTCCAGTGAGACCTGTGCTGTGCCCAGGGTGACCTTAGTCCAGTGCAAGCTGGGAGTGAGATGGTCACCACAATTATGATGACAGTTATTGCTCTCTGCGGCCTCTTGCTTCCTGTGGACATGTGGATAAGGACATCTCTTTAAAGACTCCTTAGATGGGTTTCAAAGAAGGTTCTGGGCCAGTTTCTCCCATCTGAAGGTTCTGATAGTGGCTGCGCTGTTCAGGATAGGCAAGAAGAAGAGCGGCTGGCCCTGGGTCAGTGAGATCACATCCTTTTTCTCTCACGGGGGCTGCATCTGCTTCCAGGGGGCCACCCTAGTTCAGAGAGGAGGCTTACGGCAGCAGGGGCATAGTGGGCTGTTTCCCTTCTCCGCCTTTCCCCTTCCCTGGGCATTCTCTCTGTCCAGATGGCCCAGCTTGGTGCCAAGTGTCCCGGCCACGCTGGGCGAGGCTGGGTCTGGCTTCCTGCGTGACTGCCTGAGAGCATCTCAAGAGCTGGGCAAGACCCTAAGCAGAAGGCTGGCTCAGAAGTTGAGATGAGCACATGTGACCTGAAGGCCAGGAGGTCCTCTGGCTCTCCTCCCTGACTCTCGGCATGTCCCCGATTCCTACCCCTCATCCCATTCTTCAAGTTTGACCTGCCTTTGATACGCCCCTTGTGCAAAGTCTTCTAGCCTGGGAACTGGAAGGTATCTTCTCTTTTGCAAAATCAGGAAGCTCTTAGCATTCATGCAGATTGGGGAAAGCCTTTTATCTTCTTGGAGTTTCTGTATAAAATGAGGCTGGAAATTCTGGCTTTCCTGCCAGAGGAGATGGTGAATGGCATAAGCGCTCCTGAACGCAGCAGAAAGAAAAAGAGGGGTGTCATGCCAGCTCCTCACCATACCCAGTCCGCTGTTGAGACCTGGCGATTGCCGGTAGAGAGGATCTGTAGGGGACACAGAAGGCAAAATACTTGCTCTCCCAGAGCCACATTTCCGTGGATGGTGGGGGGTGGAGTGAGACGTGTGGTCGTGTGCAGTGTTCTTGGTGGAAGGGGAGAGAGGCCAGAGTCGGGACAGAGGCTGCATTGAAAGTAGTACGGCCAGGCAGAGGCTGACGTCCAAGCAGAGACAGCTGAAAGCTGTCTTTGTGGGTCATGGCCTCTCTCCCTGCATAAGCAGTAGTCATGTTAGGAATGGTTTTGTTGGGTTCCACCAAGGCTCTTCTTTTCAGAACCCAAACGCGGTCTCTTATAGGCTGCCCTGGATGGATAGCTGGGTCCAGCTGTTGTGTGTAGGACAAAGCTCACAGGAGCAGATGAGGCTGACTCTCTGGTCCCCCTGGAGGTGGGGCACACCCACTCCCAGGGCGGGCGTGTAGGAGGGAGACCCTGCTGCTCTGCCATTCATCACCCTTTGGTTTTCCTACTTCCAGGCAAACGGAGCCTGTTCTGTCGGGAGCCCATGGTCAAGTTGGTGTGTCCTGCTGACAACCCGAGGGCAGAAGGGGTGGAATGTGCCAAGACGTGCCAGAACTACGATCTGGACTGCATGAGCACTGGCTGTGTCTCCGGCTGCCTCTGCCCCTCGGGCATGGTGAGGCCCCTTGCCCCAAGTGGTGGGCACCTCCCTTCCCTCTAGGGGGTTATGGGACCAGCCAGAGGAAGAAACAAGGCTGGAGTAGGAGGGAGAGGATAGGAAGATGTCTGGAGTAGATCCTCATGGGATCTGACAAACATATAAGAGCATGGCTCCCAGGAGAGCCATGGGAAGCGCTGAAAGTATTTCTAGAAAATACAAACAGAAACAGGCATTTCTACCAGACTCTCCCCAGTGGCCGCATTCCATATGGGTGAAGGTAAGACCCACACATATTTGCATATGATTTGCATACATGTGTATAACTTTGTATTTCAAGAGAAGACATTGAGTCCTTCCTATGCACTGGTGAACCATTAAGAGTTGTGCCCACGTGGAGCTGTTTCCCTCCTCTGGAAAGTACGTTTCAAGGTCTTGGCTAGCTCTCTATGTCTTGTGTTTTGGGTCTGTGACTACAAATGTCCATGGAGGTTATGCCACCTAACAGGGTTCAAGGATGTCCCCTAAAGAAAGGATGGAGACCTTGACTCGCTCCTGTCCCCATGGAGTAGGTTCAGGACACATCAGTGAGAGGCACAGGTGATTTATTGGCAGAATTAGACAGTAAGGGAACAGAGAGGGGCACACTCTGTGGAAGAGGATCAGACCAGCCCATTAGCAAAGAGTGGGACTGGTGTCGTGGGGCACTTGGGGGGCTGAGGCCTGGATGGCCTGGGAACTCCTGCGGCGCCTTATGTTAAGGGGCAGTTTGGTTCCCATGAAGTGATTGTTCTCACTTGGAAAGTGGCAGTCTTGGTTCTGCTGGAGGTAATTGCTTCTGCTTGGGGGAGGGTGATCTTGAAGGCTCTGCTTTTCCTGGGACCCAAGGTGATTACAGGTTTAGGAAAACTCTGGGTATCCTTTCCCAGGGTCTGAAACCAGATATGAAAGCTGGCAGTTGGATAACCCTGCACATTCTGTGAAGATTTAGTCACCCTTATCTTGGTGTCCTCAGCCTAGAGCAGGCGTGAGTGAGGGTAGGTGAGTTGGAGGCTAACAAACCTTGTAAGAAAGATACTTCATGAGGGGTTAACATGCTTACATGCAGAGCTGAGCAGAGAGTGACCCAGAGTTTTAAAGCAATAAGGGAGCCATATAAAATGAAGGAGAGATGCCAAGCTATCCTGCTTTTAGTTACCCACTAGACACCTGCAGGTCCAGCCTGTGGGTCCCAGTTACAGCCACACATGTCGAAGGTTGAACTAGTTTGCATCGATACAGATCTTCTATACATCTTTCAGAATCGTAGCTGCTGGCATGGCCAAAGCCTCTGTAACCTCCCTCTAAAGTCTAATCTCAGGTGAGTTTTTTGAGAGATATACACATATTATGGTCATCACCCTGAACAATGAAGCTTCTGGTCTTTTTTCTTGCAAATACATCTTATCTTGTAGATTTCCCTGATTCTAATCCCTGATACCCAGAGTGAGTGGGTAAGGGCCAGCACTATAGAGGTCTGGCTGGGACTGTAGGGAGTCTTAAGGACATCCTAGACTCAGCTTGGGCTGTGAGCTGCCCACATTCTCTAGAGGGAACTTGGACTTGTTGGCAGGGTCCTGTAGGAGGGCAGGGTGGAGGTGGGGGTTTGAAGAGGTACAGGGTAAATATGGCTTATTCTTTCTCTTCAGCCCTTTCTTCTCTGAAACACAGATATCAGCCTTTATCACTTCTCCCCTGGGTGCTCCCTCTGTCTTAGGCTATCTAGAGGGTTTTGGAGCTATCTTCTTCTTTTTCTTGGTACTGGGAATCAAACTCACAACCTCATACTTGCCAGCTGTGTGGCTAAGCTATATCCCTGGCCCAAGACATTAATGTAGAACTTTTTTTTTTTGGACTGAGAATCAAACTTAGCACCTTAAGCTTGCCAGGCAGGCACCGGGCCCCAGAGCTACATTCCTGGCTGGAGCTGTCTTTTCTAATGGGAGGCCGGATTGGCCAATGTGTGCTCCAGGCTGCAGGGTATAGTTCTTACCTTTGAAGAAGTGGTGTCCACAAACAGCCTATCAGGACAGGGAGCTCAGACTCAGATGGGGCAAGAAATAGGACAGGGGAGGGGAAGGATCCTCTTTGTTCTTTTATCCCCAGGGGCTCTTATTGTGTATCTCAGAGTTTTGTGAGGACAAACATCCTTGTTCCTTTATACCTGGGATGGAGGGCTCCTAACATCACAGAAGGTGCACACAAGAAAAGGGACTTCCACAGGGGCTTGTGTCAGCACCAGGGACTCCTTCAAATGAGTTCTTTTTCTCCTGAAAGAAGCAATCCAGCTATACATATGAATAACCACAATCATTGCATTATGATCTGAAATCCCAAATGGAGAGTAAAAGGGTGAGATTTTTTCCATATAAGACTGAAGATTAGGAAAAAACAGAGCTTTATTAATAAGGCTAGCCATTGGACCCTTCAGATCCAAAATGTCCAGCCTCCTTCTTCGTTTTTCTCTGCTTAAATACCTTTTTGGTTTCCATGGCAACCACAACCCTTGTGGCTGTTGACTCAAGAAGTCTCAGGCTTCTTCCTCTTTGTAATTAGTTCCATTTTCCTCCTATTGATATAGAGGAAAAATGATCTGGGTGGGTGACCTCCAAATGACATAGGGGAAAAAATGAAACTCCCTGCCTGAAAGGTACCTGGGACAAGTTCGTGTTCTGTAAAACCAAAGAATGAGTTTTAGGAACGAATGGAGGTTATGAGAAGAATGTATTTATTGCGGGGAAGGAAAACTTCTGTCTGAGAGAAGAACAGGAGGGGGGCTTGAGGGGATTGTCCCCAGGAAGCTGTCTCTTTCAGGGACTTTTATAGAGTAAAATCATGCGGTAAGGTGGGTCTAAGGTGGTGGAGAAGACATAGAACTCACTTAGGTGGGCATGAGGTGGGACAAAACTATGGTCAACCAATGAGATTACAAGCACCGTTACTCAGGTAAAATTAATTAAATCTAGTACCAAATGGGGAAACAAGTCATGTAGCAAGTGGGCATGAATATGAGACAGGGTGTCTTTCTGTTGGGAGTTGGGTTAGTGACTCTTTAGGGCTCTTTCAAGGTGATTAATACCTATTTAGAATATCAATCTCTGGTGCCCATCCCTGGGGAAGTATGTAGCTGTATTTGCTCCTCTTTTGTCTTCAGGTGTGGCCCATACTGAAATGTCTGTCTCTTCCAAGTTGCAAAGTCACCTTGTCTTCTGTCTTGTCTCCTTGAGGGCCTGCCCCTGTCTGACTGCCTACAATATTTCTATCTAATTTTGCTGCCTACAACAGTATCACTTTTATGTTTACAACTTTTTAACAAGGGTGGGGAAGGAGTGAAGGAGTGAGGCATCTCAGGCAGGATCATGTAGAGATGACTACCTTAGCATCTCCTTATCTCCACGGTGGCTTAAAGTCTACACCAGAGCTTCATGCGCTAGGACAAAGTTAACCCGATGGATAGCCACTATCCCCTATGAGAGTGGGACCTCAGGCCCACGCCATCAAGCACTCCTTTGGCTTCCTGGCATTGCTGGCCTGCATTCTGGGGACATATCAGTCCCATGGTAAGAGGCTTTCACCCCCATTGCGGGTGATTACAAATGTGAAAGCGCAATCCTGAGAGAGTGGGTTATTGTCACAGCTGCTTCCCTAAGATGCTGACTCATGTGGAAGTTGTTGAGGCCAGACTTGATGGAGCAGAAAAGCTCATGTCCTTTATTCAGTATGCTGGCTGTAGCACGGACTTGTGTTTCTGGCCAGAACACGAACAAAATGGAGCTGGAAGGGCTTTGTTTGGGCCTACCTGTGGGCGCAGACCTCATGCTCAGAGGAGGTTCTCTGTCCCCCATGTGAGGTGGTAGTGTTGCAGAATTCAAGAGACGGGAGAAAGCAGGGGTGAATCAGGAGGCTTTACTAGATGCACACCTGACTCAGCCTCACCTGTGTTCAAAGAACTGAGTGCGGAGCAAAGGAAGGGCTTCGGCCTCTGCATGCCTGTTGCTAAGGGGGTTGGTGTCAGCATAGAACTTGTGGGCAGGCAGAAGGAGAACAGAGGCAGTTTGTTAAGCTGTGACAGTTTTGTACCTTCTTGTCCCTGCTCGGGCATAACAGGATGTCATGGGAACAGAAAGTTATATAATCTCACTTAAAAAGTCACTGCTTTTATCTGTATTAGAACAAAGAACCTCATCTGTAGGGAGGGGGAAGTTTGGGAAACTTGACTTTTCCTTTTTAAGTTCTGCTTCAGGAGGGCGTGGCATATACTAAGGAATTGGGAGGGCAGGGACTCTGTGTTCTGACAACTTGCAAGTGGGAGGGAAGCTGCCTTCTCCTGGGGGCAGCTCTCTGGAAGCATCAGGACCCCAGGGAGGACGGAGCTGGTGGCCTCGCTTCAGGCCGCTCTTGACCACTGTCTGGTTTATGCTCCTGCACAAGCTTTGATGCCTTCTCTGAAGCTCAGCTGCCTCCACTGTGACCCAGGCACAAAGTCCCTGCTCGGCGCCACCGCCCAACTCCATGCTGGCTAGGGTCCCCCGCGTGCACGCAGAAGCGCTTAAGGCCCGAAGGTGTCACAGAATTGCAGCAATTGAATAGTTTTGATAAACAGCCAAGCTCAGACGGAGAAGTTGCCTGGACTATCTCCTCCTGCTGCCCACAGGAGGGGTATGAATAGGAACCATTTTGCGTAAATTCCCAACTGTGGAACAGTGCTTCTGTAAATACAACACAAGTGGTTCATCAGAAAAGTAAAACTAAAAATGTGACCCAACAAATATGAGCCCTTCCCAGTTTTTATCATATACATTTGATGGGACATTGTCCAATCATTGGTGCTCTTGCACCATCACGGCTCGGCTCAGTCTTCGAATAGTAGTGTCCTGGGCCAATGGTGGACCTTCCTCCTTCAAGGCCCAGAAGCATTTGGTTCCAGATATTGGGGGCAAGGAAGGAGACCTTTTCTTTCTGATTTATCCTCGGCCTGGCACCTGTGTAAAGCAGAAGCTTTTGGTCCACCCTGTCAGCTGTGTTCTCTCTGCTCCTGCCAGCGCCACGCGGGTCTCCTTGCCTGGGAGTAGGGTGCAGCATGCTTTTCCTAGGTGGCAACACCATGAAACATGGCCAGGGGGAGGATCCTGAGAGAAGGCTGTGTGGGCAGGCTGGGTTCCTGACAGTTACTGAACTGAGTGGAGAACTACTTAAACTCGTTGTGTCTTAATTTCTCCACCTATAAAGCTGGACTGGAAAGGTTTGGAGACTGGGGGAGACAGTGTGCCAGACGCGCCACAGGTGCATCATATGTGGTGGCTTAATGACCACTGTCACCATGAGTTCATGGAAGGGAGATTGTGAATCATATTATGAACAGAGATGCTAGAGGAGATAAGCCATCACACACTGGGAGTGAATTTTCAGGACCCTGGATTCACGTAATGAGACCCATCGAGTCAATAAAAGGAAGTGACAGCGCTGCAAGACAGACATCCCTAGTCTTTAAAAAAAAAATCTGGCCCAAAGCATCCATTCCTTTAAGTAAGAATCTTACCGACTCATACCACTAGGTGACAGCAGAGAACAACCCACTACCCCGCTCTCTCTTCTTGCTAAACTGTTGCTCTTTCTGGGGTTCCTGGGGTGGCAGAGCTGGGAGGAGGCTGCAGGACCTTCCATCACAGGGGAGACTGAGACGGGAAAAAGAGAGCAGCCAGCTGAAGCCCACCAGCCACCTTTCTGCCCTCTTTCAGTCTCCTCCTAAGGGCAGCTACGGGGTGGACACTCACGCTGTGGGCACAGGTGCGCTGAGAAGCCAGTGGTCCTGGAGAGCGCGGGCTCAGGCCCATCCAGAGCAGGCCTCCACGTGGGTGTTAGAAATCTTACGAGGTGTATTTTGTAAAGCAACCTGGTTAGATACCTTATACTAGAGTGTGACTGATTTTCTATGAAGATTTATGAAGTTTGAGGCTTTTTGTTTGTTTTTGGCAGTTCTAGAGACTGAACCTAGACAGTGTCGGAGGCTTGGAAAGAGTAGAACTCTGGTCAGTTCAGAAAAACAAAAACCAACCACTGTGAAAAGAACAGAAGCAGGGCCCGGGTCCTGGCGGTGCTCGCGCGTGTTGGGAGAACGCTGCCGTTTCGAGGACGCTAGCAACATCAGGTTTTGCCTGCTTTCAGATCCTTCGCGGAGCTGATCAAGACCTAGCTGCGCGTTCTTAGAGTAAGCCATGCCACCTCAGAAAATCCGAGTTGATTTTCTGGGCTCGAGGGTTTCTGTGTTCTGTGAGTCTTCAAAGGACGCCTGTGAATTTGATCTTGGTGGCCCTCTGCTGGCCCAGAGGCCCACTGCAGGGCGGAGTTGTCTTCACCGAGTGGCCGTGTCCTCCAGCCCGTTCCCCCAGTGTTCGGCTCTGACCTCCTGGGTTTTCAGTGCAGTCATTAAATATAGCATCCATTGCCTTTAATTTAAAGCCCTATATACTCTTTTTTTATTGTATCACTATTTTTATTTTATTTTTTCCCCATAATTTTGAGAGACAAATAGCAATGAGACAGTTTCAAACCAAATTGGTAGGACAGTTTC
>NDGN011482925.1:0-18610 GCA_002564285.1 Tympanoctomys barrerae
AAAGAAAAGCCCAGGTCCTGATGGATTCACAGCTGAATTCTACAAGAAATTTAGAGATTTAATGTCAATACTCTTTAAACTCTTTAATGAAATTGAAAGGGAAGCAGTACTCCTTAATTCATTCCTGGAGGCAAGTATTATCCTGATATCAAAACCAGAGAATTAGCCAACCAAAAAAGAGAACTTCAGGTCAACCTCCCTAAAGAACATAGGTACCAAAATACTCAATAAGATTCTAGCAAACAGAATGAAGAAATTCATCAAGAAGATTTTATATCATGACCAAGTAGAATTCATCTCAGGAATGCAGGGATGGATCAACATATGCAAATCAATAAATCAAATATACCATGTAAACAGAGCCAAAGACAAAGATCATATGATTATCTCAACTGATGCAGAAAAAGCTTTTGACAAAGTCCAACATTCAGTTAATGATTAAATACCCTACAGAAAATCCACCTGATAAAAAGGCATCTATGAAAAAACAACAGACAACATCATGCTAAATGGACAAAGCCAGGAAGCTTTCACTCTAAAATCAGGAACAGGACAAGGATATCCACTATCACCACTTTTTTCCAATATAGGAAGAACCAACATAGTGAACACACTCTCATTATTGTTATAGAGATTTAATGCAATCCCAATCAAGTTACCATCAACATACCTCACAAAACTACAAAAAAAATTCTTAAAAATTATTTGGAATCAGAAGAAGACTAGAATAGTAAAAACAATCTTGAGCAACAAAGAGAAGGCAGGAGGCATCATAATCCGCGACTTGAAATTATACCCTTGGGGAAAAAAAAGAAATTATATACTTGTACTCTGATTAACTACATTAAAGATAATAACATGCAATGTATTACTTATTATTATTCTCTCATCAATTTGCTATGAAATTCTGTCTTCCCTTTTTTCCATAAAATAAAAAATGTTATAGATCACCCATAAAGTAAAATAAATTAAAAATATTAATAAAATTGATAGTACTTTAAAGAGAAAATTAGTAAAATCATGATTTATGAAGAATTCAAGGTCCTAGTCAAGGTGCTTTCTCCAGAACTTCTGTCACATAAGACCATTTGGAAATTACAAATAAAAGGTGCCACAACTACTTTTAATCTCAAGTAGTGGTCATTCACGTAAAAGAAAAAGTACTCAAAAAGAAGTTGGAAAAGTTAAGATGTTACATGTTAACAAATGTTCTGTGATAGCTGTAAGAATATAGAAGTGATGTAGCAATAGTATTGAGAATTCCGTCACCCTTCACCCCACTTCTCTGTTAAAAAATCTATACAGCCACAGGTTTTTCAAAACTAAGAGCTGTAGGACAGTACTATTAATTTAAGTACAGAACAGAAAACTTCCAGGTTTCCATAGTTTTTCTACTAATATAAATTTTCTATTCCAAGATTCCATATTGCATTTAGTGGTCTTGACCTTCAGGTACCTAAAATCTGTAATAATTCCTTAGTAGTTCCTGTTCTCCATGACCTATAACTTTTTTATTTTAAATTGTATTTGGTAGAGGATCTCACTATGCAGCTTGGACTCATAATGATCCTCATGTTTTCAGCTTCCTGAGTGTTGGGATTACAGGCATGCTCCACTGCACTTGGACTCTGTGGCTGGCTCAGCCTGCCCTGGGGGTAGGACCAGCATGGCATGTGATGCTGGAGATTGAGCTGTGGTCCCTGTGCTTGCCTAACCAGGTGCTTAGTTCTCTGAGTTGTCTCGCTGGCTCCATGACCTATAACTTTTTGAACACTACTTCTCAGTTGTTCTGAAGGTTCTTCCTTAATTTCACTTTGATGTTTTTTCCTTGTGATTATTTTGAGACTAGACTTACCTGCAGTGATGCTGCACCATAGTGGCCTTTTCAGTGCAAGATTCCGGGACACCCAGGACTACAACAAACACCATGATGTTAGCCTTTCCTGAGATTGTGTCTTCCAAGATTGCCCCTTTTAAAACTACCAATTCTACCTATTGCTCTTTATTACTCTGACAAAATTCTGGCTCTCGGGATCTATATTCATGGCTTGTTCAACTCCAGTATTCAGCTAAATTAGTTATAGAATTCCTTACCAGTGTGTTGATAAAAACAAAATTCACCAGTTAGATTCCAGTATTCATATACAGTTGTGTTTTTTAAGCTTATAGTATCCAGTCAAAGCACAGTTTTCCAAAATAACTTATGCCAGCTCCATTATTTTCAGTACCTTCAAGGTGCTTATGTGGATCATTTGTAAAATAAAATTACAAATGTTTATTGTTGACTGTATTTTATCTTTTCCTGCAGTCTTGAGTAGACATAGTAATTATAGGGTGAAATTCACTATTTGTGGTATACAGTTGTATGGATTTTGACAAATGAATGGAGCTGTGTGTCCACCTCTGTGGTTCTACATTGGAAAATTTCTCCCCCTTATTTTTCTGTGCTGTTCTTTTATAGAAATCCCTTCCTGTCAACACAAGATCAGTGGCCATTCTTTCTTCAACAACTTGGGTGCTATTCAGATGTAACTGGAATTAAAAAGAACATTTTAACCATGTTATAACAAAAAAATGCATCTGAAAGTCTATACAGTCAAAAAGCTTAATCAATGAAAGCACAAGTTTCAGTACAGAAGTATACTGTTCAAGCTATATTGATGTTCAGATTTTGTCTTTAAAGTTAATTAGATCTAACTAAATTTAAAAAATTACACCATAGGTATTATTAGTAACCTTTTTTCTTGAAACATTTACACGTAGAGTTTCTTAAGCAGTTCATAGTTCAACATCATCTATTTACTGAAAAGGAATTGGAAATTCCTACAGTCTTAACTCCTCCATGTGGAAGAAGAAAGCAGCATTCACAGCACTATGGTCCTGGGAACTTGCCAGATTACTAGAAAGGCAGCCACCATTTATCTCATCAGGCTCACAGAGAGTATGCAGACATCAAAGTGCCATGCACAATGCTTGTGCATTCTGTTACATAAGGAGAGTTCTTACTATCATGGAGATATTAATAGTAAAGGATGTAAAGTGTGGTGGAAATCCAGTGATTTGCTGAATGTAAAGAGAAGGAAATCAATTGTAATATTTTTAGCTGATTAAAAAATGTACTCTTACTTGTAATGGTCATTACAATATCTGGACTTTTTCTGTGCTCCCAAAGCAATTTCTCAATGTGAGTTTTCCAGTGGTTGCTAGCAGAGGCTAGAAAAACATGCAGCAATGAAAATAAACTTGCTCTTTTAGGTAATGCTTGTCCCTGAAGTGCAAACAAGTACTGAAAGTAATGCATGAAGGGTAGAAGTTGCAGTTCTGCTGGTGCAGACGTTGGGCAGAGGCTATGAAGCCTCCTGAATTTTCTTATATGTAAAATAGGCCACAAAATTCATAACTATCAAGACTATTATAATAGCTAAGAAATATAGAGCAACTGGTAAAAATAAATATGTAAGAAAAATAATAATTATAGCTATGTTTACATATAGAATGTATGCATTATATTCTCAGGTGATAAAAATATAGCTACATGGGAATAATAATGTTTATTAATTACAACAACACAAATGCAGTTTTAAAAATAACCAGGATTTCAAAAGAACTTCTGTGTAGTTATATCATTTGAATAAATTAAATGGTGTCGCTTCAAAGCCAAGCATGTACTGATCAGTCTAAAATTTTCTCAATGTTTGACTCTTTAGGCTGTGAAAATTTCTGGAAAATGGAGTTAGAACTTTTCATTATTAATTCACTAGGATTTTCTGCCAGTAACCATAGGAAAGCTTTCTAAACTTGATGGAACAATACATATTCAAATCTTAGAGATAGCCAGTATTTACAGTGAAAGATGGTCAGGAAATGTCCTAGATTCTTTTAATACCTCTATATTTTAGTACTTTGAGGAATGAGAGTTTTCAAGTTTAAGAATAACACAGTATATAGCTCCTTTGAGCCTACACTTAAACATAGACTCAGTTCTAGTTACTTAACATAGAGACATCATCTTAGTTATGGAATAAGCTCAAGACTGATAATTTACAGTGATAAATTAAGCAAATTCCTTGAAATCTGGATCCCCAGAAGCCTAGGCCTGCCAGTTCTTTATGTAGTTTGATGTTCGTGACTTTGATAGGCTCCCCAAACTAACACCTTCCTCCTTAATAGGGTGATCAAATGAAAGATGATAGAAAATCTTTCTCTCCTATTGTACACGAAAAATCAAGAGTAGATTCAGTGTTTTGAGGATCTTAAAGACTGCGAGCTCTCCAGCTCCTATCCTAGAGTTGTCCCCAGAAGTGGAGCAGCAGATTGTAGCAGTGGAGGGGCCCACAGATAAAGGCTGTTAAGAGCAGCACAAGAGAGTGCACAACCAAAGCTGACTGACCAGGCAGCAGCGAGCAATCTCATTCTAAACTCCAGGCTAGTTAACCTTAGGAAGCATGAAATGCTAAGGTGACCAGCAGTGGCAGCTCACCTTAAAAAGGCTTAGTAAAACTGGACATTTCATAAAATATTCCAAATTATCATCCTTTGTTCAAGTGGAGTTTCGTAAATGGTATCTATCCCAATCTAAACACAATGTGTTGTGAGAGGGAATGGCCATTTGTCAGGCTCCTGCTTTAGGCATAGTTACATTCCATAATAGCTATGAACTTTATGAAGTGTTATTTCCTTAACCCTATAGATAAGAAACTTGGAAATTAAAGGAGTAATTTTTTTAGCGGTTCATCTTCTCATCCCACACAATAGTATTTAGACCTAGAGGGATGTCCCTTGGACTGCTCCTGCCATCCTGCATTCAAACTCTTTATGACTGCTTTTCAGATAAGTCAAAGGGTATTTAAATATTTTTGTGATTGTTTTAGTTAATTTATGTCAAGATTAAGTCTCCTTACCAATGATACATATTCACTTGTTTACATTCAGTAACACAAAAGCATGACTGAATACAAAATGCTACAAAGGATTTCCAAAGCTGAATAACACTGCTCTCTGACAAAAATATAGAGATTCTTACTTTTTCCATTGAAGACACTTGGGATAATTACACACAAGAAGGATTGAATCATAATCCTGATAAGAAGAAAGCAAAGGCCTATATAATTAAACAGAACAAAAGCAAATAATTTTTTTTTCTTTTAAGTTCAGCAACAGCAAACCTGGTACTTTTTGTCAGTGATGCAAATTCTTTTCTGGAAAATAAGATCTACAAATACTTCAACAGAAATTACCAAATTTAAAAGAATAAAAGGAACAAATTTGAAAAGAAAGAACATGTTTATGTGCCAGACAGATAACTCTTAGCAGGCTGTATCAGCATGCTTTGAATAGTATGTTTATTCACTTGTTTCATAGGAATTCTTCTTTTATCCTAAAAATATTTTTAATATTCTCACATCAGGAGATACTAAACTGAGGAAAAGAGGCATTTAATAAGTAATTGGTTCCTTTTCTCCTGTGGTGCCATCATAAGGAAGGAGAGTAATGAGTGGAAGCAGTTGGATTTGTCTTATACACACTGAGTAAATAAAACATATGCATTGATATGCATCAGGAATGCAGCCACTGCAAAGAAATAAGCGAGACCAGGAGCCTGCAGATCTGCTCACAGGTGGAAACATTTAAATGCTTAAAGTCCTCCTACAGCAGAGAGAGAGAAAGAGTGGAGATGGAAGGAGACTGGATATGGTCCCTAGGGGAAGAAAGCCAGCCTTGCTTTTCTGAAAGGACTCCACTCGACTGGACTGCTGGAGACCAACTGGTAGCCCCGTACTGGGAAGTGTTCATTGTAAGGAGCTCATTAGTCGGTGTTCAGCATGCCAAAGAAAGGCAAACTCCTGGCAAGAGTTCTTTAAAGAACCTACAGAAATGCAACAAGATGAGGAATCATTCATTTGGAGAGGTAGCTTTCTCAGAAGGTGCCATGTGCACATTGGCCCAGGTTTGCCTGGTTACCGCTCTCCTTCTCGCCAATCCTCCAGAGCAGAGGTGTCCTGGAAATGCAGAAGACAGCAAACAGCACACATGGAGCCTCGAAGCTAGGTTGTGCGGGTGGAGGGGTGGAGACACAAGATCTCTACTTAGGAAGAGACTGAAGCTTGGATATTGTAGTTTACGGTTTTGCAAGGGAACAATACTATGCAGAACACATATCATAAAATTATTTTATAATGAATCATCCAAAGAATCATCCATAAAGAGTGCAGAAAATCTGTCCATATGATAAAGACCAAATACTCCAGCTGAGGGTCTGGATCCTAATATCCTGCACGAGTCCAGCTGAAAACCTGAGCTCATAGCAATGCCTCCCACAAGTCCAAATGGAGGCCAGAGCCCACAACAGTGTCTCACTCATGCCTGCTTCCTGGATCTGCATGGGAAAAGTCCAGAAGTCAGTGCTAGAGGCTAGAAAGTCTGTGAAAGCAGGATGAAGGGCCTGTGCTATCAGGCTGAGGGATATGCACTGGAGCCAGGAAGCTGTGCTCAAAGTAAGCAGCAGAGCTTGAGCTCCTATGATGATGAGGAAAGCCAACAACCAGGAATGCCGGCTCGACAAACCTCTCCAGAGCCAGGAAGCAATAGTCAAGGTGAGGACCAGAGTCCTATAGTTCCCTAAGGGAACTGTAACCATGTCAGCATCAGTGAGGTCCAGAACTTCTTCTCTGACATGCACAGCCAAGCTCTCCAGGAAAGCCAGCATGCCAAGGTCCCCCAGCAGAATAGCCCGAGAGAACCACCGGCTTCCAACAGCGTCTCCCAACAGCTTTTCTAGTTCTGCCTCTTAAGCTGCTGGCAACAATCCTCAGGTGGGCCTCCGTCACCCAGCACCACACTAGTTCAGTGCAGCTAGGTGTAACAAGGTGACCACTAGGAGGTATTCCACTATAGATATTAATACCTGGATCCAAGGGAACTACAGGGAATTTTAGGCAGGAGCATGAAGAGACAGTAAGCGTGAAAGAATAAATATATGCACCCCCTTCAATGTTTGATAAGTTCAATAAACTGATTACAACTGCGTTTTTACTTTGAAGTGTAAATACTGGCTGAACCAGCTTCTTGAGTCCTCAGATGTTACCCAGACACATGCCAACAGCAGTGTGCTTCCATTTCTCCTGCCATCAGGGCTTCAGCGATGCAGACTTGTGCATTTCCTAACAGCCTATGTACATCCACACAAAGAGAAAGAACAGAGAGAGAGAGAGAGAGAGAGAGAGAGAGAGAGAACGAACTAAGAGGAATCTAGTTTTCTGCTGCATGAGAAGAAATCAAACAGAAAGTCACATTAAGCAGTTCCTATTAATCTAACAGTGATTCTGCAAACATTTTTCAACTCATACGCACAAGTAAAAAATGGAGCAGATGCTAAAAATTTAAGTCCAAGTTATACAACCGAACAATGCACCATCTGCAAATTGAAACTATTGATTAGCAAAATTTTAATGTTCACTCGAAGGCAGCAATTTTTCTTTTGGCCATTCACTGCTTCATATATTAAAGCAGAGGCATTTTCTTACAGTTAAACAAAATAAATCTTAGCCAGAAAACACAGAAAATGCTCTTACTTTTAAAAAATCACTGTAATTATAATTATACACTATTTTTTCTCATATGGGGCTGACCCACTTTAATCTTTTTGTGATATTTTTAAGGCTGTTCTTTGAATCACATATCCACACATTGGCTAGCAGTATATATTATATTTTTCTACTTAAAAGTTTTAAACTTCATTTTATTTGATAAAAAGTGATTCTGTATATAAACAGGGTAAAGTGTCAAGTTTCAATACATTTGTATATTGTGAAATGATCCAATTATTGAGAATATCTACCACCTAAAGAGTATCATTTTTGTGATGAAAACATTTAAAAGTCCTTTCTTTTTGCTATTTTAAAGTATATAATATATTATTATGAAATATAGTCAGTATTCAAAAATTAGGTAAAAGAATCTCTCACTTCTTGAAGATAGTGGATTTTCAGCAATTTCAGGTATAGAAAATATTTTCATCAACCCTAATGGAAAGGGAGAAAATGCTTGATTAAGGAAAGCATAGAGCAAGCATCAGTTACCTTAGGGAGAAAATAAAACATCGCTCAGATCATAGAAAAACTTAGTTGTGGCTAAATGGCATTAATTAGTTTAAAATGAGTAACTGGTTAGAGGGAAGCAGAGAGACAAAATTAAGGGAGGGCAAAATGGCTACTTGACTGATAAAAACAAGTATCTCACTTCCTGGGGCCGGAGAGCAGAACAAGTCCACAACTCAATAAAACAAGGGCAAAAGGACACCAGAAAGCCCAGTGTAAACTCATTCATAAGGCTGCCAAAAATATACTCTCCTCAATAATTTAAAATTATTTTAATAGAGAAAACAACAACAGAAAAAGGATCTTATTCATAATAATGGTCATGGATTCTCATTAAAACGTTTGCTAGTATTCAGAATTATGTAGTTCAACACTCTATTTAGAGAAAGAAGCATTGGAGAAAATCAGTAAAGTGGCACAATATAAGGATACACAAACCTTATTATTTTAAATATTTATATTTTTCATCTTATTCCTTAATGATGCCAGATTAATTAGATGTGACTACATATGATGATTCAAACTAGTTTTAACATTTTTCTTGTGCTGTCTACAGATAAGTAATGAAGCCTGTAGAAAACACGGAATTGACAGCCCTAGGGCGATGGAAATGAGTTTTGGGATGAGAGAAATGTGTCTTCTACACATACATTTTCATGAAACGCTAACATGGCCGAGACACTTTTTAAAAATAATCCAAGAGGAACGAGCTAATAAAAATGCTTGGCCAGCTCAATACTTGCTCCATTTCATATATGTACCTAGGTAGGAAGATGGAGAATTGAGAGATGAATTAACTATAGCAGTAATCAAGTGTACACTCTGAATATAAAATAAAATGACTGAAAGAAGACCAAATAATACTTTTGAATCAAAGGCATCACTTATTGTACTAAGAAAAAACAAAAAACCAGAAGCGTTTGACATCCTGAATATTGGAAAATTCAGAAAGATGAACACAAGGGCCGGCCTAATAGCTCAATGGACTAAAGCGCCTGCTTAGGCAGAGTGCAGTGGCTGGGGTTTGATCCTCAGCGTGCTGTGCCGTCCCCGGCCCCGCCCCCGGGGTCCAATAAGACCGCAATTGAGACTGGGAGTGATGGCGTGCGCCTGTAATCCCAGCACTTGGGAGACTGAAAATATGAGGATCACTTCGAGTCTGATCTACATAATGAAACCCGGTAGATGCTGTCCTAAATACAGGAAAAAAAAAAAAAAGAAAGAAAGAAAGAAAAGAAAAGAAAAAACAAATAAACACAATATCACAATTAACAAATGGGCTAAACCATTAAACAGTTTCAAAAGAAAGGTAAATGGACAATAAATATAACCATTTTTTTAAAAAAATGTATTTAGTATAGGGTATACAGGGTCTCACTCCATAGATCGGACTTGTAGTGATCCTCCTGTTTTCAGCCTCCCAAGCACTGGTAGTACAGGTGTGCGCCACCACGCCCAGTCTTTATCGCCCTCTCAGCACACCACGGGGGACCGGGCAGGTACAACACACGAACTCTGGTCCCAGCACCTAAGCACATGCTTTAGTCGGCTGAGCTATCTGGCCAGGCCTGAGAATATAAATTAATATAGCCATTTTATAATACCAAATAATACTTTTGAATCAAAGACATCACGTATTGTAAAAATAAATAAATAAATAAATAAATAAGCACAAGCATTTGACTTCCTGAATATTAGGAAACTGAGAAAGAGGAATACAAGGACCAGCCTGATAGCTCAGCAGTTTTGGAAAGTGTGGAGATCCTTCACAAAACTGAAAGTAGAATTAGGCTCTGATCCAGCAATCCCATTGCTGTTTATATACTCAGGACCTGAAACCTTTATACCAAAAAGATACTTGCACCCTAGGTGTACTGCAGCAACCTACATGTTCTTCAACAAATGAATGGATAAAGAAAATATGGTGTATTTTTATGATGGAATATAATTCAGCTATAAAAAGGAATTAAATGCTACTATCATTTGCAGCAATATGGATGCAACTAGAGAACATTATATTGAGTGAAACAAGCCAGATACAGAAAGTTGGATACCCTGTGTTCTCACAGATTTAAGAAAATCAATAAGTCAGCCTTGTAGAAGTATGAAGGATACAGTAGTCACTGGATATAGGGAATGACTGGGCAAAGAGTCAAGAAGGAAATTAAGGAGACTTTTTTGGCCCTGGGAAGGGGGCTGAGGGTGAGAGGATAGGGGAGCAGTGAGAATAGAAAGGTGAATGGACTTTATTAATGCATGATGTGTGCATCGATGGAAATATGAATCCTAATAATTAATTGGTATGTATTAATAATTATTATTTTAAAATTTTCAAATGACATTGCCAACACAAAGTAGGATGGAACTATTACAGGGAGTTATTTTAAATTAAAAGAGCATAATATAAATACCATTTCCTTAAAAATGCAAATTTGTAACATTGGTTAGAATTGAAAGAAAATTTAAATTATCTATACAATGAAATTTTTGAGAAGAAAAATATATATTCTGCTCTTAGAGTAATACATTTCTACATTTGATTCAAAGGGAAGTTGCACCATTGAAATTAACTAAAGTTAACTATTACTGTCACCTCTGGATCACTAACACATTTCCTTCTTTACCAAAAAACTCTTTAGCATGTCAGGAGAACTTCTCACCTAAGCATTTCTAATGAAATAGACCCCACTTCTTTTTATTTATTTATATTTTTTAAAGTATTTGGTACAGAGTCTCATTATACAGCTCAGACTCATAGTGATCCTCCTGTTTTCAGCCTCCCCAACGCTGGGATTACAGGCATGCACCGCCACGCCCGGACTGCATGCTGGCTCAGTATGGCTGGGGGGAGGGGATCGTGGCATGTGGTGCCGGGAATCAACCCCTGATCCCTGAGCTTGCCTAAGCAGGCACTTAGTCCACTGAACTATCTTGCCGACCCTAGCCCACTTCTGTTACTGCAAGACTTGAGTGTATTATCTATCCTTTGAAGTCTTTATTGTGGGATTGGAAATGGGACCCAGGAATGTTTAAGCTCTATTCCTAGCTCCCTAACCCACTCTTTAAAATTTTATTTTGAGACAGGGTCTCACTAAGCTGCCCAGGTTGTCCTTGCATTTGTAATCTTCTTCCCTAAGCCTCTTAAATAGCTGTAACTACAGGAATGAGGCACTGAATCGGGATGGTGGTGACATTTTTAAGAGTACAATCACAGGACAGTCTTCTCATCCCAACCCCACCCCATTCAACATTCTAAATCTTGGGGGATAAAACCCAATATACTCCATAGTAAAATAGTCATCTAAAAATCACTATACAAAGAATTTGGCCACACTTTTAATGTAGAAATTCACAATAATTAAATTTCTTCAGATAAACTATTATAACAGGAATATGTCCAGAGCTGAAAGAAAAGCATTAAAAGAAAATTTTTTACTAGCTCAAACATACAATTTGAAACAAACTATACTGTGACTTAGCATCTTGCCTTCATACAAGACATACTGGTAGTTGCTTCTCAAATTTATCAATTCTAGAATCTTATGCATTAATATTTCTAGAGAATTCATATTTTAAAGGCATTAATCACATACAATTATTAATAACATTCTTTCAAATGAAAGATCTTTTTCTGAGGGCCAAATTGGGGATTGAACTCAGGTCCTTGCGCTTGCCAGGGAAGCACTTATTCTACTGAGCCATCTCCCGTCCCCTGAATTATCTTCATGTATATAACATATGAATAAAAGTGGAGCAATGGACTCAAAGTTTCTGTTGAGTTTTTAGTATAAACACCCTCATCACATTAATTTCATAAAATTTCATTGCATATGGTGTTTAAAATGTCATTTTCAGGCTAAGTGTGATTTTTCCCTTGCTTTCTCATAATTTGTGCACCAGACTGGCATTATAACTGGAGAAACATTATGCTTCAATTCAGTGTCTTTAGGATTTAGGATTTTTGATTAAGGATATATAAGTACAGAAAATCTAGTTTAAGGAATACCTTAGAAAAATTTCCTTAATTCTTCTGTGAAATCTTTGTGACAAATATTTGAAAAGGCCAGAACAGTTTATAGACTGGATTCAAAGCACCACTCTTAAATATCACACATCTAAAAAATAATTACACAGGGCTGGTGAGATAGCTCAGCAGACTAAGCATCTGCTTAGGCAAGAGCAGGGACTGGGATTTGATCCCCAGCACCACATCCTGTGCCAGCCACTTCCTTGGGCACATTGAGATGGCCACGGAGACTGGGTGTGGTGGCACATTCCTGTAATCCCAGCACCGCGGAGGCTAAAAACAGGAAGATCGCTGTGAGTCTGAGCTGCATAGTGAGACCCTACCAAATACATAAAAAAGAAAAAAAATTAAAAAGTATATAAAAATAATTACACTATGCTCCTGGGATGACTAAAATCACACAGCAAGGAAATCAGTTGGGATTCACTTGGTTCCATTTCCTTTGTGCTTTGCCCATTATTTGTAGGTACTAATTCACTGAAAATGAAGAAGATGAAGATGAACTTTTCAAAAGAAAATCCAGCTTGTCGGATTAGCACGCCCTGACTTTCTTCTTGGTTACTTTCCAAGGGATACATTCAATAATTGCTAAAATTTTGGTTTATGTTCTCAGATTTTTACCAAATATCCTAAGAGTAGGGACAACACATTGAAACAAAACTAAGCTTCCTATAAAATATTCTGTGGAAACAACTATGAGAAGAAATAGTTTCTAGCGGGCTTCCTCGGACAGCTCACAGCAATCAGCCCCTAGTTGTAAAGCTGTCTGCAGTCCTCATGGAGGGAGAGCCGGCTCTGCACAAGCACGGGGCTAGAAGTGGGCAGCACAGACACTAGGTAAGCTACAGACTCCTAAGAAGCCCTGCTCACACAGAGAGATGAGTGACGATGTGCAGCGGAAGTGCACCCATCAGTAGGTGAGAAATGACTGCCTTGACAAATGGCTGATAATAGGGAGCTCCATTATGGATTACGTAACTGCATTTGGAGATAATAAGGGACACACTTTTAAATCTTAAAGACTTACTATTGAGTTCACCAGGCCGGCCAAATAGCTCAGCGGATTAAAGCCCAGGAAAGCAGGCAAAGGGGCCGAGGGTTTGATCCCCCGGCCTGCCGTGTTGGACCCCTGCCCCCGGTGCACGCTGAAAGGACAACTGAGACTAGGCGTGTGGTGGTGTACGCCTGTAATCCCAGCTCTTGGGAGGCTGTAGACAGGCCTTGTAAACTACATCACTACGAGTCCGATCTAGTAGTGAGACCCTGAACATCCTGTTGACCCTTCCCTAAAACACAATAAATAAATATGAGTTCACTTAGTTCAAAATGAATACTTCCAAAACAAAGAAACTAGGGAACCATCTGTTCATACCATACACAACATATCAGATAAATCCTCTATGGCTTAGCGAAATAGCTAGCTAGATTTTATGCGTAATTTAACGTTCACATGTACTTCTAAAGAGCTGAGGTCATTTTCCTGAGCAAGATGTGAGCCTGTCAGAAAGAGAGCAGGAAAATGTAATAACTTCATGGGGCTACTTGGATCTTTGGAGGGAAAACAGAGAGAAATTTTAGCCTTCTAACTTTCAGACTAATAGATTTGCAAACTTCTTTGTTTATGATCTAGGTTTTAAAACTGTATAAATGTTTTGACCACTTATTTCAAACTTGTACCAAGTATTTCAATTGAATATCAGTTTCTGCACAACACCTCTATGTCTAATCTATCATTATTAGTCCAGTTTCACAAGTAAAAAACAAAGACAAAAGCATTTTGCCCTTTGTTCTGTCAAGCAGCTGTTAAGACTCAGATCGAGTGTTTGAACAAAACAATGAAGAATTCAAATCTATGGTCCCTGTTGTAGTCCTGTTTTAACTCTCTCAAAAACTACTTTATAAATTTAAAATAGAAAAGGATTTCAGTCTACATACCAAAACAGTGACTGAAATCACAAATGAAAGTAGCAAGAAATAATTACTTTTAAATCTAGCAAAAAAGAAATAAAATAAAACCAGCAAGACAATATTCTGCTTTCTACATGTGTCCTGAAATTTATCTCAGTGTTAAGAAATCAAAATGTTTTACTTTTAAAACTTGGCTTAAAGTCTTTTTTTTTTTTAGAGAGAAACTTCCATTTATTTAAATACATTGATGGGGCATGTAATATATTTGAAAGGAAATGTTCCTCTCAGAAGAGTTGTCAGTGCTACAGTCAGATCTAAATCTCTAAAGAAAGCAGCTCTGACCTCAGCTTTGAGCCTTGTCCTCTTGGCAACCTACAACCAGGCTAGAGACATGAAACACTGAATGTTTTCATGATTCTTAAAACAGACAAAAGATAAAAGCAAAGAATGATGTTTTGCCTCAAATACAGCAGCTCTTGACATGCAGGACATTCTTTCATTTGATGTTTTCAAGAATCCTTCACAAATGTAGTCTCATCAATCCTCACACTTTAAGGGAGAGATCTCAGTACTTAGTGTCCTGCTTTGATGACTATCGTATTGGGAAAGTGGGTCCAGCGGGTGTGTGATTAAAGAGGGGCTGAGGGTAAGAAGAAGGGTGGGGTTGTGTGTCCCTGGATTCTACCTTATCTTCTGCTCCACAGGCACAGAGGACTAGACATTGCCTGGCTATCTCCTTCTCATTAGCTTTCAGTTGAGCATCATCAAAGATTCAAACACTAAAGAAAACATCAAACCTGTTGTGATGAAGTCAAAAGGAATTTACTGCAGTGTTTTGTGTTTTTATGTGACTTAAGGACCAGCTATGCATCCTTTAGCCAGACGGGCTTCAGTACAGCATTTCGATAATAGTGAACAGAAGGTTTAGCAATGACCAGGTAGAGCAACAAGTACAATTAACATCTAAGGCTTTGAATGCATGAAAAAGACTTAAGTCAACTTTCATCAATGACAAAAACAATGCATGTATCTTTAAAACGCATCAAAATGATCTCAGTAAACTAAAATCAAAATGGATCAAAGATCTAATTAAAACAGAAACATTAAATCCTCTGGAAGTGAGAATAGGCAGAAATCTTGACACAGGTGTGGTCTAGGATTTCTGGAACAAAACCCGGATCAGATGGGAAATAACACAAGAATCAACAACTTGGATCTCATACTATTAAAATTCTTCTACTCAGCAAAATAAATCACCCACAGAGTGAAAAGTCAACCATAGATTGGGAAAAAAATTTTAATCAGTTGTCTCTCAGACAAATCTATAACATATAAAGAATTGAAAAAAACAGAAAACAGAAACACAGACTCTCCAAATTCAAAGACCCTTTCCAAAAATGAGTATCTGAGGTGAATACACACTTCTCAGACAAAGAACTATAAATGACAAATAAATATATGGAAATTTCTTCAACATCACTGGTCATTCAAGAGATGCAAGTTAAAAACAGCACTGAGATCCCATCCCACTCCAGAAACAATGGCCATTATAAAAAATTCAATAAATAACAAATGTGTGATGGGCTAAAAGGAGCCCTTCTCCACTGTTGGTGGGAGTGTAGGCAGATGCAACTACTGTGGAAATCAGTGTGGAGAGTTCTCATAAAACTAGGAATAGAGGTTCCATTTGACCCAGTTGTATCTCTTCTTCTAGGTATCTTCCTGGAAGAATTAAAAGCCTAATATCACAGCAATATATACACATCCATGTTTATAGCAGCAGTTTGTCATAACTAATCTTGGAAACAACCCAAATGCCAATCAACTGAGAAATAGAAAGATGTGTTTTATACAATGAAGTACCACTCAGCCATAAAGGATAAATTTGAGACAAATATAGGTAAATGGATGCTCCTTGAGGCCATATTTTTCAATAAAATTAAATGAATAAGGCTCATATGTGTAACTATCAAATTGTCTTCATGGTGTATAAAACTAAAAATGTAAATAAATAACATAATATACAAGATATACTATAAAATGGGAATAAATTATTCAAAAGGAAAGAGAAAGGGAAAAGTGAGAAAGGAAGGAAGGAAAAGAAAAAGCAGAGTAATAAAAAAAAGATAAATTGAAACAAAGCTCTTCAAATAGGGAGAAAATGAGGGTTTGAAGGGTAGAGAGGGGATTGCGCTATAAAAGAGGACTCAAAATATATCATGTATAGTTAGAAATACCCTTTGATGAATGTGATCATTATGTATATCCAAAGTGTACCAATAAACTTAACTTGAAAATCTAAAATGTCACAGAAATGAGTTCTCTTTTAATTCCTCAGCGATCATACTAACAGAGATGAGACCAATTTACATAAATCATGACGTATGTTTCTTTAGGTGTGGCAGCTTTCTGAGCAAATGCTTTCTACCTATTTCCTGGGACAACATGTGAGCCCATGGAATAAGAAATACAGCACTACGATGTAGTAGTGTAGTAGGTGTAAAAGCCATGGTAATTATGTTTGATCTTTTTCTATTATCATTATTCTCTTGATACTAGATCTCACTATGCAGTTCAGACTTGTAGTGATCCTCCTATCTCAGCCTCCCAAATGCTAGGATTACAGGTGTGCAACAATATGTCCGGTTCTAGGGCTGGCATGGCATGCAGTATTGGGGCTCAAACCCAGGACCTTATGCTTGCCAGGCAGGTGCTTATGCCACCAAACTATCTCCCCAGCTCAATGTTTGATCGTCTTGACACCTCATTTTGTGCACTGTCACAAAGTATCTGTGATTTAGGCAGCACAGCTATTGCTCCCTGATACCATGTGGAAGGCCATCTGACACGGTGTGTGTCTGGGACCTGGACTCTGGTCGCCCACGCTAAACTCCTATCACAACACTTACAAACTATTTTACCTCAAATAAGTTACTTATGGTCTTTAAGCCTTAGTTTTCTCATCTATAAAATGGAAATAAATACTTTAAAGTGTTGCAATACAGGACAAACAAGAAAATATACACAAATTAATAGCACAGCAAATGGTAAAATATTAAGTGACTGATAGATGTATTATAGCTTTATTTTAGCTTTCCTTAGACAGTCTCACAAAGAGATTTATGTTTGTTATTATATTTCCTGAAATGTTTTATAATACACCTACATATATACAAATGTGTTAATTAAAAAGTTATACATAATTTAAATGTAGAAGGAAGCAATATAAATTGCTTCTGATTTACTCTATTGCATTCAGATATCTTTCATAATCTCCAATTTTCATTTTTCCATACAGAGAAGTTGCTTGAATATAACAGATAGTATGCAGTGAGAAAGAATCTTCCCAACTCCTTTCTTGCTTATCTCCCTGAATAATGGAGAACATCAAGTCTCTGGGTGGCATCCTGAGAGGCTGTCCGGCCAGCTTCTCCATAATGACAATGTCCAATGTTTTTCTTCTGATTTCCTTTAAAATGTCTATTTTGGCATCTGCCATTCCCTAATTATATTATCACAGCTAGGTACTTCAAATGGGAAGTAGATGATATTTCAAAGGGATGTTGTTAAATCATTTAAGTGTGAAATTATCTATTACTATGAATTCATGCACTTGTTGCTATTCATTGCTATTTTTTACAGAAAGCTCAGGATACAAAAATGAAACAATACCCCCCCCCGGCAACCTCAAGCACATTAAAGACTAAAGTGTGTTATCATGTAAAATAGTGTTTTCTATAATGGGAAAGGGACAGAAAAGAGATTGAACCACAGGGGCATAACACTTTTAGAAAGAGAGATTTGAGTTTAGCTTGGAGGGTAGCAGAGTAATAAAGGTCAAGGCGAGAAAGATGACAGGCAATGTGCATGCACAAGGCTGCAAATAAGCCAACTGTTCGTAGATCTAAGAAAACTAGTGTGGAAGACAGGCTTTCCCCCTGGAGGAAAACACAGAGAACACGAGCTCTCAGAACTGAAAAGTCAGAAGGTAGGTTCCCAAAGTGAAGAGTAGTTGTTTCAAGACAAGGCTGGACTAGGAAGGCAGAAATGTATGACTTCAAAGTAGATACAGGTCCCTATCTTTGGGGGGATTGTATATGTATAATGAGGAAAGTGTTAAATGTGACAAAGATTTTAAGTCTAATAAGTGAAATTGGTGATGCCCTCAAGATAGCAGGGAAACATGATCAATTTAGGTTATACATCACTGTATAACCTAATTCAGTAGGACAGCAATAGAAATTATTGCAAGCAATATGCATCCATATTGGCCTATATAAAAATCCATGAGACTTTTTACTAAGATGACACTGAAGACAAAGAAGACAGCCCTTGTTCCTCCCAAAGCTGAAGCAAAAGCAAAGCTTTGAAGGCCAAGAAGGTCATGCTGAAAGGCATCCACAGCCACAAAAAGAAGATGCGAACGTCACCCACCTTCCACCATCCCAAGACATTGCAGTTCTGGGGGCAGCCCAAACACCCTTGGAAGAGCCCCCCCAGGAGACACAAGCTTGAGCACTATGCCATCATCAAGTTCCCCCGACCACAGAGTCAGCCATGAAAAAGATCGAGGACAACA
>NDGN011482926.1:0-10125 GCA_002564285.1 Tympanoctomys barrerae
AACTCAGGCCCTTGTGCTTGCCAGGGAAGCGCTTATTCCACTGAGCCATCTCCCCAGGCCCCTGTTCGGCTCTTCTTGTAAGCATACTAATCACGTAAAGCAGCGATAGTGAACCGTTTAGAAGCCTAGTACCCAAAGCACAACCCCAAACCACTTATTTATCACAAAGTGCCTACAATGCAATTAAATCTCAACACTAAGCTTTTACTGTAGAAAAAAGCAACTCACATACACTCAGCTCATGTGGCCACAGAGAGGGCTCCGCATGCCTGCTGCAGCACACTTGCCACAGGCTCACCACCACTGACTTGCTTAGCCTGAGGACAGTAAGACAGGAATGACTGCTTTTCAGGACATCCAGTTCCTCAGCCTTGGAGCAATGTTGAAAAGTCCTCTATCATTATCTTCAATCTGCAGCCACTGGAGGGTCCAGCATGAGCAGAGCCTCACAGACCATCTCATGATGTGGTCTCCCGGCCAGCAGAAGCAACTACTCCATGAGAGCGGAGGCTGCTCCCCTCAGCTGTCTCATGATGGGAACCAAACTGCAGCCTCACAATGCAGAGCCGCCAGAACACCTGAGGTACCAGGCCTGAGACGCTGTTACCTATACTGTGAGCCATGCAGACTCCTCAGCCATGCAAAGCCTCAGCCCTTGCGGTAAAACACCAAAGCTTTAGGCAGCTCCTTGGAGACATCTGTCTGCCCGCCCGAGTTGCTACACCGAATGAAGCTCTTTCCTACCTTTCACCACTGCTCATCTCTTTGACTGGCATTATGGGATGGCTGACTGGCCAAGCCTGGTCTGGTGGAACCCCCAGAGCTGGTAACATTCCCACAATGCTGAATGCCTATGGTTCCACCCTCTTAATGGCTCTTTAACGCTTCTTTCCGCCCCCACTTCTACCATCAGTTCACCTCCCACTTGGATTACTGCAACAGCTTCCTAAATAGGATCTCATCCCTTTCTAGTTCATTTCATATCTGACTTTCAGAGTGAGGTAACCTTACACTTCTCATAAAAAGCCTTAGGTCCAAACTCCTTAAAACTACATACAGGACGATTCCCGGCTGGCTGCGCTGAGACAGCGGTTGCAACCTGGCGTGGTGGTGGTGCGCACCTGTAATCCCAGCGCTTAGGAAGCTGAAAAACAGCAAAGAGCACTTCAAGTCCAATCTGTGCAGTGAGACCCTGTAGACCCTGTCCTGAATAATTTTTTTTAAGTATCAGAAAGGTTTGGAGGAGTGTGGGAAATATTTATAAAGCCTTAAAAGATACATAAATACTAAAATAAATACAGCATTGCTACTTCACTGATACCACAGAGGTGTCTGGAATGTAGCCTCTACGATAAGTGAGACCACTGTATATCCTGACTCACCTGTCTTATCCATGTTTAAATTATTTTTCTAGGGACAGAACTTTCTACGCACTTTTTTATAACTTAGAAAATCAAAGAGGACACAGGAAAAAGTCTAAAAGGAGATTAAACAAAAATTAATTAGCATGGTTTCTTTTCTATTCCACAGAAACTATTCCAAATTCAAGTTAACTAAATGAGGCTGTTTCTGTGTTTACGTGTGTGCCAGACACTGATCTCATGAGTTTCTATTCTCATCTAGCAAAATAACCCAACTTAATACAAAATTTACTAAATAATTTCATGACTGTCAGTGTTAAAAAAAAAAAAAAAGGCACTCCACAGGAAGAAGTTAACAACCTCCCAGAAAGGAGACTGAGGAATGGGAACCCGGCAGAAGGAACAGCATTGTGGGCAGGAGGCATCGGGAGTAAGGACTGCTCTTACCCTCCACCCCCTGACCTTAGAGAGGAGCCAGTGGCTCAACTTCCCTAGAATATTCATCTCAAAGTGGAGTAATCAGGTAGACATTGGAAGCAAGGGGGGGGGGAAGGAGATAAAGAGGGCTCCAAGGGTATCTTGTGGGCCTGATAAAGAATGTCATCAACTGACACAGGAACTACAGCAGGAAAAATCAAGAATAACACTTGGGACATGCTGGTTTTCGGGCTGTAGAAGAGCCTGACAAGACCTAAGAAAAAAAGTGAGTTGTATTTAGAAGAGATAACAAGGTTCACAGATCTGAATAGTCTCTGACAGTTTACAGAAGAATCACTTGTTTACTACTTTCAATTTGATTTCTCAGAAAGGAACAGAGGCTGAAGCTGAATCAAAGGAAAAAAACAATGAGTTGTGGTAAAAGCCCTAGGAATTTAAGAAAACAGGACACTACAGTTCTTGTATTTAGAGCAATTTTGATCAAAACAGCAAAGATGATCAGCAAAAGTCCTATTCATACTTTTGCTGGACTATAGAGCTACAGAAAGAATAAATAATAATTAGAGACTCAAACACTGTTGTTCCCAATATTGGCTCTTCCCTGCAGCAGTTGAGGGAGGCCACTATTTTCCCTAAGCCACAAGAATGTATGTACTTGGAGCACTCCCTCAAATTTGGGTGTTTTCCCATCTAGTCATGAAATCTTGTCTGTCTTCAAAATGAGGGAAACAAAAAATAGGAACACAGGGAGGTACTTCCTCAAGTTCAATGGAGAAACAATCAAATGCTTACTCTCACCTATATTAAGTATTTTTTGAACTGAAAGAAAGGAAATGAACTATAAAGAACATTTACCGCAGACGAGCACTGTTCTAAGTCTCAAGAGAAAGAAGACATTCCGGGCAAATTCCAGCTATACAAATACCACTCTAAATTACAGAGTCATATGACTCTTCTGTGTCCTTTGGCAAGTCATTTCCCATGACACTTCTCCGACTACAGACTCTGCCTTCCAGAGGTGGCTGGGAGCCCGTACAAAGGTAACATAATGTAGCTGAAGTGTCTCAGAAGTGCAAGCAAGCCCCAAGGACCCCTGGCTACTTGCAGACACCCTACAGTATCTGAAATGATGTCAGCTGCCCTTCCACTCCCTGGATTCAGGCGCCGAGTGCCACCTCATATGCAGCTCCTGTGTCCAGAAGAACACAGCACTTTCTCCATCTCAGGTGTAGCACTTACCTTCCGAGGTCTCCAAGATTTAGGAATAGTGGAAGTTTCTCCTGCCTAGTACAGGAGTCTAGAAAGAAGAGGCTTCTGCTACCCCTGGTCTGAAAAACAACTTATGACCAGCCAGCAGAAAAGACAGAGAAGCTGGCAAATAGATCTGTGCACAGAGATATGAGGACAAGAACCACGAGCGAGAGTTCAAGACAGTTAGATCTGGAGACTCCTTCTTTTTTTTTATGACTGCCCAATGAACCAGAATTTCAAGGTGACTCCCTGTGGTGTTTGTGAACTTTATAAACATGCTCTGAATCTTGCCTGTCTTCCTAAGAGACTCTTCTTGTCTTTTGGGGTTGGAAAATGTTACCTTTATGGAGAGACCACCAGAATGAAACCAAGTTCCAGAAAACTACAAATCTCAATTCCAGCAGCCTGCACTCTGAGGCAATCCTAGCACAGATCAGCCTCCTTCCTGGCCCCCAGCTCTCCTCCCTCCCTGCCTGCCTTCCCAAGGGTTTTGCATTTCTAGTCAACTCCCACCCCTTGCTTACCTTCACCACCTCCATCTCTCCTGGTCTCCTACCCTAAACACTTCAACTCAAGCCTCTCCTGTCTTCTTCCTTTAAAGCTGTACTCAAAACCCCTCACATCTCTGACCAACAATCCTCTCCATCCCATTCACAACTAATTAAGAAACTTTGTGAATTCACAGCCTCCCCTACTGCACCTCCTACTCACTTCTCAAACCATCCTTCTACTGCAATGGATTTTTGGGAATCCTCATTTTATGTGCTAATGTAACCCAATATTTACCGAGCACGTCTATAGCAGCCATGATACTCTATTTGCACACCCTGGTAAGAGCAGCTTCTACAGCTACAGAGGGCCTTTAAGAAGTAAAGTAATATGTCCAGTGCCACATAACCTGTGAGCAAGGCAGAGGCAAGACAAACACAAGCTCAGATCCTCAGCCCAATACTCAACCAGTGCAGCTTTTGCCCGTCCCAGCATCCCACGGAAGCCTTTCACCTGCTGTACCTCCTCTCAGGGACTGCTCTTCCTTGGTGCACCCTTAAACAGACATTCCCAAGTTCCATCCTTGACTCCTCATTCCAGAGGTGCTGTCATCGAGGCCTCGGCCTAAGTTACTACACACTAGAATGTATAAGCAACCTCTCCAGCCCGTCTGTGAACTGACACCTCCAGAGCCATCTCAGCTTCAGCAATTCCAACATGGACGCAGCTCATCGACCTACCTGAAAGTAAGTGTTGCTTCAGAACCCTATGGCACTAACCACACTGGGTTGTAGTTATTGGTATTTGTCTACATATCTTGTGAATTATGACTGCCTTCCCAGTACCTAACACAGGAATTAGCATGAGGCAGACACACGGCAACTGTAAAGGTAATGCAGAGACTTTGGCTAGGCTAGCTATGTAGCCTCCCGAGTCCTCAATTTCCCCAATTGGAAAGGGACAGTCTGAATGGAATGTTTCACTCTGAACCTGTGATTTTAAAAAGGGATTGTGGTCATATAAGCTACAGCTTCACGTTCTCCCCTTGGTAATTCACATTAGTACATAAAAAAATTCTGACACTCTCCTGTTGTTTAAGGAAGGGTTTCAAAAAGTGACTGACCACAGCATGAGTGGAGCCCCGGGAGGTGCACATTCTGGCGAGCAAGACACCACTGATGCCGTGGTGGCTATGTGGAGAAGGCATCCTTCCATCTAGTGGCAATGGCCAGAAGTACTGCTCAACATCCTACAATGCAAATTAACTGAGACACGGTGAGGTTAATACAAGTTACCTTTGGCCTCTACAAGAAGTGCTCAAAGTTGTGGCCTTTAGCTTCCAGACACATATTAGTACAGCAAACTGCTAAAGTGTGCATACAATTATTTAGCAGATTCCATTTTATAACATTATAAGAAAAACATAACTAGGAAAATGCACTTTTTTTGGTTCTAGCTATTTTAAAAATGTGACAGTTGATACCATAATATACAATCAAATGTCTTCCAAGTATTCTATGAAGGGTTTAACCCAGTTCTTTAAAAAAAAAAAAAGTACAATAAAGAGATAATGATTTTATTTAAACATTTTATTTCGTGAAAAATAAAAATAGTCTCTTTAAATTTTATTTTGCTTGCGGAAGAAGGAAAAGAAAACTAAATTGTTGCAGGTTTAATACACATCAAAAATAAGATAGATAACTACCTAAGAGCAATATCAAATTGATTTCAGTCACCTCCATTCTTCCTTTACCTTAATCCATGTTTTGATTATGTTTTGCTAAAGCAATAGTCTCATTGCTGTATTAAAACAGGTTTCATCTCCAAAAAGTACCAGAGTATTTTAAAATATTCAGTAATAGTAATAATGATGATAACAACTGTTGACACTTGTTGAGCAGCTGGGCAGTACTAGGCATACACGATCTCGTCTAGGAACATCCTGAGCTAGATACTACTATTAGACTCATTTTACAGAGGGAGAAACTGAAGGTTTTCAAAAAACTTCAGTCCCTAAAATGACACTGCTAGACTAGGAAGTAGCAGTCCCCCCATGCATGTCTGTGCTATACTATTCGATTATAAATGAGTTTTTCTGTTTGTTTGGGAGCAAATTAAAGCTGATTAAACAGAAATGCCAGCTATCACGAAGAATCAGCGAAAGACTTAATTTGGATGAGCATGGCAGTAACACTGAGGAGCCCTGAGAGGGGAATCAAAAGAAGGCAATGTCAACTATCTTCATGGAGACACTTTCTCTGCAAATCGTTAGCATGTAAACCTTTTCACTTATAGAAGTGTGAATTTATAAAGTCCACTCTTCTGCTTTGTGAATGTGAAGCAGCTGCCTCAGTAGCAGACTGGGCTGCTTTAGAGAACAACTGGCTGTTCTTCCAAAATTAAACAGTTATCATATAATCTATCAATCTCCACTTCTAAGAAAGAAAGTGGAATGAAAACACATGTCCAAACAAAACCTGTGCACAAATATTCACAGAAACGTTATTCAGAATAACCAGAAGGTAGGAATAACCTGCATGTTCATTAACTCATGACTGAATAAGCTCTAGAACCTCCATACAATAATTTGTTATTAAGCCACAAAAAGGAATTTAAAGTACTGGTGTACACTACAACACGGAAAATCTTTAAAACATTATACATGAGAGAAATCAAGTAGAAAGGCTGTATCTTACAGAATTCCATTTACATGAAATATGCACAACAGGCAAATTCAGAGAGACAGTATGAAGTAAACAAAGACATTAAGAATGATATCAACCATTTGTTTACACAATATGTTCCTATAGATTCAACGTTTTGTATATCACTTATATATTACTTTGCTAACACAAACCTGGTTGCCTTTTAGCTTTTAAAAAATGTCCAGTTTTCAGAAATACACACAAATAATGTGCCGTACGAAGAAAAAAAAGGTATAACCCTTGCCCAGAAAAAAACATGCAATTAACAAAACTGTGCCTGATGAAGCCCATACATTGGATTTACTACACAAAAACTATTTTAAATGTGCTAAAAGGACTAAAGCAATAAATTAAATAAAATAACACGAATGTTTTTTCATCAAATAGAGATCATTAATAGAGAAAAATGATTTCTTAAATAGGAGCAGAAATAAAAACTCTAGAGTTAAAAAGTAGAATAACTGAAATGAATGTTTCATTAGAATAGTGATCGTGAGCCTTTTAGGGCTTTCAATGATACAAGCAGCCCGTTGTGGCACATGCGCGGTAGGTTCACCGCCACTGTAAGGATCAGTAGTAGCTTGGAGCACACGGAAAAGAGAATCAACGAACTTGAAGATAGGCTGATTGAGGCTATCCAGTCTGTGGAGCAGGAATGGAGAAAAATGGGACAGGGTGTAGGAGATCTGTGGGATACCAACAATCACACTAAAGAGTCTAACAGAACGCACTGCGCATAAGTCAGCTGAGAAGTGGGTGCTGTGGCACAGTTACTAAGACTCGTGCCCAAGACACTAAACATGAAAAGGACACACAACAGGCAGAAATCCAGGCCTCCACAGGTACAAGCCCGGACACTCGTGGTGGCCTTTAGATTCCTGCTTCCGGGCTGCTCTCCCGCTCCTTTCTTTCACAGCTGTGTGCTCCTCCCTGCTCTTCCCCACTCCTCTCTGCCAGAGCATCTGAGATGATAGCCACCCCTTCCCTCCCCCCACTGCCTTTCAAATCACAGGCTAGTACGCGGCCCTTACATGGAGTGAAGACTGCCTTCTCTCTCCAGCAGCAGGCCAAGGGCCGAGAACTCTGTCACAGGTATTGCCGAGTCTAATCTGCCCTGAAGGTCCAACACAAATCTCCTTTTAGTCACTGTACGGAAAGGTGGGAAGGCAAAGTATTAATGGATGCCTCGATGGAGGGCAGGGGAGGCAAGGGCTCTGGTACTGAACACTGCTGCATTTTGATTACTCCCTTTTGAGGCAGCATATTTTGTAGTCTTCTGTAAAACATTAACATTTTCATTTTAATTATGGTGGGCTAGGAAAAGATTCTGCAACCATTATTAGGAAATGTCATTTGCCTGCTGTCAATTTTGTTGACAAACAGAAGTGTAATTATGGGAAACACCCAGTTGGCACCCAGTGCCATTCCTGAGCTCTCTGCTGAACATTTTAGACTATCAACAACGAGTGGACAGGACTGCGCAACCGTTTCATTGGTGGAATATGAGATCTCTGAAATTATTCAAAAAAGACAATGTGTTATCAAAGGAAGTTCTATCCACTTAGACCAGTATGAAGAGATTTCAAATCTTTAAAGCTAACACTTTTTAGACCTTTATAAAATTCCAGAATCATTTTAAAGCTTTGAGAGGCACTACTTGCTTAAAATGTTTTATTATTCACTATTACAAACTCTTGACTGCACTATTGAATTTTAAATCCTAAATAAGTTTTAATTCTACAAAAATCTGCAAAGCCAATTTTTTCTAGCAGTAAAGATTTTACTTTGTATGAATTAATTTTAAAGATTTATAACTACTAAAAAGTATAAATTTTCTTCCTACCTTGACACAGATTATAAGTAGCTTTTGTATGTTTCATTTCTTATAGTTGCATACAACTTAATTTTTCTTATTTTCCCCATGTTAAAAGTATGTGTTTCTTACCAACCTACTAAAAATCAAAGCATCCTCAACATTTTTTTCCCACAACTTCCAAATAGTTTCTTGGATGAGAGTCTTCCACAAAGCTATTTTAATATTTCCTGTATCCTTAATTAGAGAACAGTTCTATCTGGACCCTTCATAATCAAATTCTTTCTTGATGACTGAATAGCACAAAGGGGCAGTTGTAAAAAATAATGCCATATAAAAATCTTGTTTGTATATGAAAATTTTTAAAATAAATTTTAATAAATAAATTATTTAGGAAAGCAGACGCTGTAGTGAAAGGACAGGCTGAAAAAAATTGCAAATTCATTTCATTACAGACGTAAAACTAAACCACCATAATTAAAGAAATACAAAATTATGAAATGAGCAATAATATTGTGAAAGTTTGGAGCCTTCTTCTCTCAAAATACACCATAATTCTAATTTGCATTTTTCTAAGACACAAGCAGCAGTACCTCTCCTGTTTGTCTCATATTCATCCTCACCCAGCCTTTGAAGAATACTGAAAGGCTGGCGAAACAAGATCCCCTCTCAGGGAAATCCAGATGCAGTTTTCCTCAAAAGACTATTCCCAGCTCATGTTTTCAATGATTTTACCCTTTACTAGATATTCTATCAGCTCACCAAGAATAGGCCTGAGATTCACCAGAAAGTGTCTGACACAAGTAAGGAAGACACATCTCCAATTCTGACTCCTTGCTTCCCATATTTAAAGGCTCTTACATGACTAAACTAAAACAAAACAGTTTGCCTGGCCCTTGTTATTTAGGAGAGACTCTCTTCAAGGCACTTTAATGGAAAATAGCACATTTTAAAAGAGAACACTCAAAACATCTCACTTGCGTTTCCCTTAGTTTACCATACAGCAAGTATAGGCTGCTATAAATACACACTTATAAAGCAAAAATCTCTGCTCTCTGCCTTTGGGAAAACTTACTGTATGGGAGATGCCCACAAATAAGATAAAACATATAATACTTATAGATGCTTTTAGGGTCTGCATAGAGATGGTAAGAACACCTCAAGGCACTGGGTTCATCCCCAGCACCACACAACCCCCCAAAGAGGATGTTTTCATCAAAATATTAAATGCTTCTTAAAAAGTGGCCTTATCTGTTCATCTGGATATATTTCCTAATTCAAATGTTAAGTAGAGGTGCAATATAATTTCAGTGTTACTTTCCACAATAAACTTCTTCAAAAGGACCAGAAAAGGACTAGGGGGATAACTTGGCAGTCTAAGCATCTGGCTGGAAAACCCGAAGACCCAGGTTCAATCCCTGGTACCACATGCCATGCTGGCCTCTGACACTGAGCATGGTAGTGCATGCCTACAATTCCAGCGCTGGGGAAGCTGAGACAGGACGATCACTATGAGCCTAAGCCATGTATCAAGACCCCATACCAAAGAACTAGTAAATAAGACTAAGAGAGGGGGCAGAATAGAGGTAGTTTATAAACAAAGGGTTACCAAAACACATTTATAGATTGTCATTTAGTTAAAATACAGTGCTCATTATACAGTAAACTCTTATTTATTTATAGTGGATGGCCTCCTGTTAAATAAGAAGTCTATTTTTAAACATGAATAAAAATATCTAAAATACAGAAGGCTGGGCACAGCGGTGTAAGCCTCTAACCCTAGAGCATAAGGGGCTGGGCCAGGAAGATCTCAAGTTCTACCTGGGAACATAGTAAAGACTCAATACAAAAAGAAATTACCAAAAGATTGGGGTACAGCTCAGTGGTAAAGTACCCCTGGTTTCAATTCTCCAGGGCTACAAAACAGCACTGCCACCTCTGCACACGGCAAGCACCCTCCGCCAGGCTGGGCCTCCCCATCCTCAACAGCAGCCACTTGCAGGGCTCAGAGCACTGACTCTTGCACACACGCTCAATCTCTCAGTCTCTCTCTCTCTCTCTCTCTCTC
>NDGN011482950.1:0-28801 GCA_002564285.1 Tympanoctomys barrerae
ATTATTGAAACTGCCCTACCAATTTGATTTGAAACTGTCTCATTGCTATTTGCTTCTCAATAACATTATGGAAAAAAAAAAGTATAGGAGATAAACTGCATGATGACACTAAAAAAAAAAAAAAAAGAAAAAACAAGTAGCAAGAAAAATGTGGCCACTACCAAGAAGGGCAGCCCGCAGGAGCGCACTCGGCCCTGGGAGGGTGTGGAGTACGCAGGACGGCGTCCTGCAGCTGCTCACTTACACACACGAAGGCCCTTGAGGAAGCGAGAAAGCGAAGCGAAGGGAGAAGCGGAAGATACACAAAGCGAACAGATGGACTTCCAGCGACGTAGAGCTAAATTTTCTGAAATAAAATTATTGTAGGATAAAATTAACAGCCAGGATAGGCACTGCAGAAATAAAGATCATGAACTTGAAAACGAAGTCGAAGTGCTGTCCAACACGAAGTGGAAGTGACCGGCCTCTGCGACATATAGAAGAATATGAAACGACTTGGTATCCGATGAACAGCGTCCCCAAGAGAGGTAAGAGTAACCCAACAGGAAGCAGAAATAGCGCCCAAGTCTTCACCGGTACACCCTGCACTGTGGATGTTCACTATGACATGGCAACGTGACCAAAAGCTGCCTAGCAGACCGGCAAGCCGTGCGCGTGTCTGGGAGTGCGGGACAGGCAGGCACGCACTGAGCCACATCTGTCGCAGATGTGGGTGGCACCGACCAGTCAGCTTGCAGCTTGGCCAGAATGGGAAGGGAAAGAGCAGGACGTGTTCTCTGTCCCCCTCCGAGCGCCAGTCTTCCCTAGAGCCTTCCAATACTGGTCTCTGGTTCTTCCAGGCTTCAGGCGCAGACTCGTCTTAGCCTTTGAACCCCGACTCCTTGGCCTTCTGAGACAGGCTCACATCCCTGTGTAGCGTCCAAGCCTTCACCCTCGGCTGCTCCGGCCCCCTCTGTCCCTAGCACACAGGCTGCTGTCGTGGGGTCTCCCTTCTCTCATCACACAGACCCACTGAGACTGGCCCACTCCTGACTCTGAGCGTCCAACCCTTGGATTCCTTCTACAACTGTGTGTGTTGACATTGAGTGTGACCCTCTAGGGAACCCTACCCAATGCCACACACCGCATGCTGGTCCACAAAAGTCTTCATTTAATCATGCAAAATCACCTAATCTATGTTCCTGGTCGTAGGCATTCAAACTGACCAGGAAAACTGAGTCTTGTCTGGAAAATCCCATAATATTTGGAGTTGTTTTGCACCCTTCCAAATAAGAAGGTACAAGTGAAAATAGAAAAGATTTTCAAGTAAATAAAGTGGAACATATCACGTATGAAGAAGCTACTTAAAAACGGTAAATTATCCTCATTTAATTAGAAGGAAAAAGAAGAGCATGTGCTAGGAAACCGACAATAGGGCAAGTCAGCCCAAGGCTATTCTTTTGAAATGATCAATGACATTTATAAAACACTAGACTGATTTAAAAAAAAAAATCATGGGTGGGGGAGGGATACAAATGAGCTACCAAGGCAGGAACGAAACAGGAAGCATCACCAAAGGTCCTACAGACAATACAGGGGTAACAGGGAATGCTAGGGACAGTACCACGAGCGCGGATATGACGACTTCTGTGAAACACCTGTGCTTGCCCTTAAATGCATCAAGGAGAGTCTTGACTGACCCAACTATGGATGCAGGCTTACCTTTGCTCCAGAGGTTCAAATTTACCCAGACCATATCAATATTGCATCAGAGCAGTACTAAGTAGGCAAGGAAAATACACGCTTGTCGCACTGCTATGGCCCGCTCTAACCTCCGTCTTTGGCACTGGAGCCATGGCGTGGCCCTTAAATTGAAGTTGACTTCTCCATGTGTAAAGGCCACCTGGGTAGGATGCAGAAAACTATCCAGGAATTTCAGGCTTGAGTCATGCTCTATGGTCGCCATTTTGCAAGCCAGCATCCCTTGACTTCTTCTACAGTTCTTGATGTACAGAGTTTACAAACCTGAAAGTTCAGATCCACTCCAAAATCTGGGATCAACCCAAAATTATTTGGTAGCAAGTCATGAAACTCTAAGTTGGCAATGCCAAGTTTCTCCAGGTGTTTCTCCCCCGATCATAGGTCTCAGTTCCCTTCCTGGGACCCCGATTACTGGTTCTGCCTTCCACTCAGTCTCGGGCTTGTGGATCCACAGGCTCTAACGGTGGCCCTGCTACACTCACCCGAGTCTGCAGTCGGCCTCATCTGGGGGACCAAATGCCTCTGCGGGGAGATGGCAGAGTCACTGACCTCCCGTCCTGCCCGTCCAGACGCAGACGTCACTGAGTAGAGTGAGGGCTCTTCCCAACGACCTTAGATGTCCTTGCTGGAGTTACTGCTCCTGGGAATAAATTAAATATCTGTCTTACAGCATAACCGTGTGTGTGTGTGTGTGTGTGTGTGTGTGTGTGTGTGTGGTATCAGGGATCAAACTGAGGACCTTGCCTTTGCCAGGCAGGTGCTTATGCCACTGAGCTATATGGTCGGCCCAGCATAATCATTTTATTAAAATTATTCATTTAGGATTACTTAAATGTCTTAAATCAAACAAACACTGTCCTATTAATACATAATTATGCTTCCTGTTCTGTTATCTCTTATCTCTCTTCAGTTGTGTAACATGTTATTTAACATTTGTAAAACTAAGTAAACACTAAATGTGCCAATTAAATAAATCACCTTAAATCATAGGTTGTGCAGAGAATCTAAATATGCAGCATCACTAATATCATAGACGTACTAGTTACTATAAAAGTAAATTACATATAATTCATGCAAATGCAGTCCAGGAGAAGATGTCTCACAGAACCAGCCTTCACTGAAGGAGCAGAGAGCTTCACTAAGCTTGGGGATACATCTGTTGTGGGCTCCAAGCCTCTCATGACACAGGACAGGTGGATGCAAAGCTGGGCTGCGCCTGTCTGGCTCAAGCTGTCTCCCTAAGACACCCCAAAGCCCTCTGAACTTGGGGTGCTGCAAAATGAAGACTCGGCCACAAGACACTATCACCTCATGGACTGCCCCACACGTGGTTCACTGGCAGTTAAGCCAGGAGCGCAGGGCACGCGAGGAATCCTCACTTACCGTCGCATGAGCTCAGCATCCCCAGACAGGGCCCTGGTGTTCAGGAAGTTTCGGAGAGGCAGGCGCTGACCACACGAGGCGTGGCGACGTCCGGCGCCCCAGCTGCTCTGCAGCCTGAGGCCTTGTTTTGGGGGCTGCAGTGAAGAGGAGGAACAGCTGTGTCTGTGTGCAGCCCTGCCGCTGCTCCGAGCCAGCTCACCTCGGCTCACAGGATTTGTCCCCTACTTCACAGGAAAAGTGGCGCATGGGTGGTGACTCCCAGCTCTCTGGTCCCCATCACTTGCCTTCTGCCCATGCACACCCACTCCCTCCTGCCACCTAGCCTGTTCCAGTGCCTGGACTTCACTCCTCTCCCACCCTCTGGCAGCTGCTCATCCACCTGCCCCCTTGGCACAGGGCCCTCCTGGGCGCTGCCAGCACGGGTCACACTGAAGCCCTCTCAGGCTGTCCTTGTGCCTGCTCCCTGGCCTGTGCTCTGAGCTCCCCCTTCCTCTCTCAGCCGTAGTCCTCCACGGAGCCATCTCACTTCCAGCTTCTACTTTTCAGCACCCTCTTATTTTCCAGGCCACAGAACACAGCCGATCGCTACATCTCATGGGACCTCTCCCACTCCTGGTAACCCCACAGGCAACCTGGGGCCTCTGCTGTGTTTCAGTGTGTGGAGCAGCAAGGAGTGTGGACACACGCACTGGGGCGGCATGCACCTGGGCCTTGCTCCACAGCTCACCCTGTGCTCCATGTCCTCTGTGCACTTCCTCCCAGCTCCGGTGCCCTAACTTCCAGATTTGTCCCTCCTGTCCTGTCGTCCTCTTTGAGCAGCTTGCCCTGTCTTGGATGCATCACTCACTGTCAAAGCTGAAACACAACCAATCAGCCCACCTTAGGACACGGACATCCAAGTCATAGTTCAGGAAGAGAGATACTTCTCATTGTCATGGGCAAATTCTAGCCCAAAGCAAATCTTTCAGTTCAAATGGTATGTAAGATTCTATTGATGACTCTTAAGGCTTTCTTCCTCTTCGAGTAATGGAAACCTAAGTCTAACTGGCCCAAGTAATCAATTCTTTCAAGTAAGTTTAAGAAAGCTAAGAAGAAGATTCAAATATCCCCAATGTTAACACAGATATGTCTCGTGACCCCAGCCGAAGCACACATGCTGCTTGCGGAGCAAGAATGGCCTGAAGAAGGTGCTCCGTGTGCGACGCAAGAACACGCGGCTGCTTAGAGCTTTATGACACAGAGGCCCAGCTGCCGTCCATCCTGCCCCGAAACCTGCCCCTGCTTCAGCATACTTGTCCCGCTGTTCCTGCCACGGTCTGCAAGTCTCTTCACCCTCAGCTGTGATCCAAGGTACAGGGACTGCGACCCCCAAGCACCATCCATTAGAAAAGCAGACTTAAGAAAACACTGCTGCATCCTCATCCCCGTTAGGCAAGGACCTGGCGCCGTGCGGCTCCTGGGCCTTCCCAAAGTCAGAACGACTGAAAGAGAGATGTTCTGGATGGACTCGGGACACTGAGGTGGCCATGACAGCAGGAATACAGACCCTCAGGGACAAGGCCTCCAGAACTCTTCAGAGAGGGGCGACCGCAAAGGTGAGTGTGTGCAGAGTCAGGGCAGGGTCTTCAGGGGCTCCTACGCCTTTTACATCTTTACATTTAAATATTCACTGTGGTTTCTGATCATCCTGCATGCCTTTCTCCATGATTCTAGTACAAGTCTCAAGCAGAGTGCCAGGGGCTGGGCTGAGTTACGCATTCACCCATGATTGGGACCAAGCAGATGTGGGATTCGAAGCTGCCAGGTCTGAGTCCCGAAAGCAAGTGACATCTAGAGAACTCCTCTGCCCCAGTGAGCATTATAGACTGAGAGTTGTTCAGAGTGTTCCCCAAGGTAAATCTTCTGTGCTCATTGCCATAAAATTCATCTACAATGACACTTCCTGTCTATAAAGTAGTTCTGTCTTCTCAACAACAGAAGTCATGTGTGCATCCATGAAGCTAAATTCAGAGGCGCTAAAGTCAAAGCCAGTTGTCCATGCCAGGATCGGGCTTTGGTGCCTGCATCTCACTCCCAGGCCGGTGCCCTCCACGTGAGGCTCCTCATCTCCTGGCTCAGTGAGAGGAGAACCTACATCACTCACATTGTCAGAGAACAGAGCCCTGCAGGAAGCCTGGAGTCCATGCGAAAGTAACCATCTGATGTCCTCAGCCACATTCGGACCCTGGAGTGGACATCAAGCAGAAGGAGCTGGGCATGCAGCCAGTCACCACCCTAGCTGGCCAGCTACCCTCACTTGGCGTCGCACACGGAATGGTGTTCCCAAAGGAATCCTGAAATTCCTCCTCTGCGGTTCGTGCCAAGCCTACGGGTAGGAAGCAGCAACCCTCTGTAGAAAACTCAGTGTCGCAACATCACCATGGCAACAATAACCCTGAGGAGAAGGCATGCAAATTTCGTCCTGAAAATTAATCAGCTGCAGAGGCAATCTTTTTTACTATCTCTGGCCAGTGAGGCAAATCCAGCTAAGAGCCCTGACAGTCTTCCAGCCCATTTTGAGTAAATAAAACCACAGTTATCTGTCAACAAAACACTTTCCTAAGCCCAAATCACAAACTCAGTTCCTGGGCTGGCTTATGGGAAAGAGCCGTTCATCATGTGTGCCAGGCCCTGGCTTTAGTTGGACAAGGAGGGGTCGTGGCTTCGCTCGCCGGCCCTCAGGTAATGTACCTACATGACCTCGACCCGTTAGTGTCTGTGGGCTGCCTGTTGGGCTTAATGAAGATCATGTCTTCAGAAGGGAGGTGAGAGATGAGGGCGTGACAAGAAACTCCACCCAAGACAGACTTTTACAAAGGAAAAGCCAAGGCTTCCCAGCCTCACCTTGGCCGGAGCTCTGGAGACTCGGCTGGGGGAAACAGCTCACTTCTTGAGAGGGGGCAGGCGGCAAAGGGAAAGAGCGAGCTCAGCAGCCCAGTGCGCAGGCCTTGGCTCTAAGCTCTGCCGACTGAAGCTGCAGGGTGACCAAGAGTCCTAATGCTTTTAATCTCACCATTAGATGTAAACTAGGCACCAATAATGCCCAAATTCTCAAGACTGTTGGACACATCACAGGTAATATCTATCAAGCATTCATCATACAACAGGAGGTCAAAATGATGCCTGGCAGCAAGCCCTCCCTGCCTCCGCAGCCTCCTGGGTGTTGTCTGCACCATGCAGGAGCTCGCTGGTGTGGACCTGCTTGCTCCTGGAGTGTGGAGCAACCGCAGCGATTGCCAAGTTTTATGTAGTGCATAAAGGCTGAGCTCCTGCAAAGAGGCCCCATTCTGAAGGTGGAGAAACTGCTCTTTCTTCCTGTTCATGTGAATTTGGATGCAAGTAACTGATACCTGGAGATGTTTGCAGAAATCTAGAGATACAGGTTTTAATCTAGAAGAAAGGGAAAGAACAACAAACACAGAACCTCTCAGCAGTGACAGCTAGGATGTGAAGCCAATAGTAAAGTTTGGTCCACTCAAGTCTTCATATAGAGATACTGATTCGCATTGGCCATTATTGACTTACATACACAAATTAAAATTCTATTGACAACCTTTAAAAAACATTGAGTCGTGCTCCACCTAACGACAGGGTATGTGCTGAGGGAAGCACCATCAGGGGTTTACAATTGCAGCAGCATCGCAGAGTGTAGTGCCGGAGCCCGAGAGAGCCGCAATATCGCCAAGCAACGGGATGTGATGCAGGCTGCTGCCCCCACAGCACTGTCACACAGCCCCCGTGTAACATAAATAATCCCCTAACAAACACAGCCAAAAACTGAACCCGCGGAAGGCAAGTGCAAGTCGGCTTCGCACGGGCAGGACGAAGTCCCCGGCACCCACAAGGCAGAGGAGGAAGGGCTCGTCTGGGTTCACAGTGTCAGGCATTTCGGCCCGTGGTCAGCTGGCTCCAGGACAGATCCTCTGGGACAGAGGGGTTTGGCGCTGGAAAGCTGCTCGCCTCACGGTGGCCAGAAGCAGACGGGACTGTAGAAGGAGGCAGAGAGGAAACCAGAAGCCAGACACAGAGCACAGCTCATGGCCCGTGGCCCTCACAGCAGTGGGCTTCACTCACCGGGGCATCTGCCCACACAGTCAAGTTGACAACCAGGTTAACATTCATTGCAAGAGCAGAGAGGAAAGGCAGAAGGAGAAAAGAACGCAGCAGCTGAGACATTAGAGTAAGCCCAGACGCCCACAACAATCATAGTAAAGGTAAATGAACTGCAGCAGCTGGTTAAAAGCAAATGAACTTTACTGAATAATAAAAATAAATGAGCCAAAATACCAGAGACTGTCACAGTAAACAAAATGCATGTCCTACTTAGAATGTTCAAGAATAATTCCTAAAGATACAGCAAGGCTGGAAAGAAAAACAGGAAACACATTTAAAGTAGTGTCTTATTTACTTTTTTCCTAGTTGCTGGGACAGATACCTAACACTCCAAATGAAGGAAGGAAAAGTTTATTTAGCTCACAGTTACTGGAGGGTTCAGTCCATATTCGGCTGGCTCCAAGGTAAACAGCAGTTCACGCGGCAGGAAACAATGAAGAGCAGAGGAGGAGGAGCAGCTGCGGCCAGCAGGCCTCTCTCTTCCTTCTGCGCTGACTGCCAAGGCTGGTGCCGCATGGCCATCGCAGCTCCTCCGAAGTGGCGCAGCTGAGCAGATCAAGCTCCTCCGAAGACTGGGACTTCTCTAGGGACCGGGCGGGGCAGCAGGAAGTTGGCCGCAGGAAGCCCTCCTCCATTCCCGGCCTGCCCTCCTGCAGGACTAGGCCCCCACGCTGAGAACTGCGCAGCTGATTCAACCCAATTGACACACAATGTATCAACTAACACAAGTATATTTTATAACAAAGCCTTCTATAAACAAAGCTGTAAAACCAGAGCCTACGGTTAGTAGAGTCCACTAACTAGCACAGTGAAGCAGCTCTAAATCATGCTAGGTATATCATAGAATAAGAGCTAGGTAAGTTTGCTGTTGGGATCGAGGCTTCGAGCATCAAAAGAAAGCACTCACACGTCCTGTGTGTACACACATGCACTCATTCTACGCATCTCTTAGAAGTAATGGGGAAAAGGAGAGAAAGGCAAACATAAAAGTTCTGGAATTAAAAAATCATAGCTAGTGATAAACTAATATTTACAAAATAGTAAGTATATGTTCAATATGCCAGTAAATTTGAAAGTATAGACAAAATTTTTATAAAGTTATTTGAGACACAATGAGAAATTAAACTCATGAGTACACCTAGGAATAGAAATTGAGTAAGTAGTTATAATTCCGGTCAAACTCCTCAGAAAATGGCTAAGGCTTTAGGATTTACAGATAATTTGTGTTAAATGTGCACATTTTAAACAAACTAGTCCAGAAAACAGTTCAATGAGAATAGCACAGCTTGACTAAAAATACAGAAGAGTTATGAGAATGGAAATATATATATATATGTCAATCTCACTTACAGTAGAGCACATATAGTTCTAAAAAGTTAAGTCAACTTTAAATGTTTTAGAACATAGTTCATCAGAGTCAACTCAAAAATATATTAGAGATACAAAAATACTTGCTACCAGAAAGTCAATTGATGTAATTTCCACATTAAGTTCAAAGAAGAAAACCATATAGCCAGTCACCTAAATAGATGACAAAGTATTCAGCAAGTTGAACATCTATTCACAGTAAAAATTAATGTCTGGAAAGAAACTTAGCCTGATAAATGTATCTACAAAAAGCTACAGTAAATATCACAAGTAATGATTAAAAATATTTCTTTAAAAATCACTGGGACAAGTATTCTTACAAATTTGATAATTTGAGATAGCTTTCTAAGAATAGGATTAATGAATAAATAAGACAAAATGAAATATATATGATATTTCATAGAGAAAGCTATGGAATTTTTAGAAGTATTAAAAATCAATGAAGTATAAATATAATAAAGTTCTATGTAGGAAGACAGTAAAGATACCAATCTTCCCACAGTTGATCTATAAATTTATCCAATCCCAATCCAAGCTTGAACAAGATTTTGTCATGAACAATTCTAAACTAATTTCATGAAACAGCAAATTTTTTAAATTTAAAATTAATGACTAAGAAAAGCTATGTCTTCCAAAATTAATAAGATTAATTAAACCAAAATATTTTAGAGAGTTGGCAAAGAAGCACTGATTTAATAGTAATGTATCATTAAAACTACACAGCCCAACAGGAGTAGCTCAGAGTTCAGGAGCCAACCAACCGTGTAAATGACGGTGTTATCTAACAGTGGCGGGGTTGCAAGTCAGGGGGTGGGGGACAGGGAGTCCACCAACGTCACTGGGGAGAAACACTGGGTCACAAGAGTGACCCTGATCCCCACCTCACACCGCACACCAACACCAGTCCCAGTTAGATTCAGTATGCAAATGCCATGGCAAGAACCACACTTCCAGGAGACGCTGCCCGCTCTGTCTGCTGCCCGGGCTGTCTAGGCGGGTTTGGTGCCTTCCGGCCTCACCTAGCGAAACAGCTGCCCTTGCGTAGACAGCACCAAGCACTGCTGGGTCAAGACTGAGGACAAAGGGTCCTGAGAGGTGACCACGCTGTGCTGTCGTGCCTTTCAAGGTTTATACCACTAATTACTGAGAACCTACTGTCAATACAGGGCTTCTCGTACTGCAGGTGGGCGGCTGATCAATGCAACAGATGCACTGCTGAGCGGGACCCAGAGGGGCCCAGGGCCGCTGGTGGGAGCCGGCAGCAGACAGGGTGAGAGCAACTCGGAAGAAGCGGTTCTTCCCGCTTGGACTTGCTCCCGGGAAGGGGATGTGTTCCCAATTAGAAAAGGCTGGCCAGGGCTGGGGGTGTAGCTGAGTGACACAGCCCAAAGCCGTGGGTTCAATGCCCAGCTCAACCATGAAGCAAGACGATTCAAGTCACGCCTAACATGCTCCGGCTGCTGTCGTACCCTTCCTTTAGTGCTTATTGACCTTGACTCAACTCACCCAGCTGCACTTAGAGTAACTGATTGCACATGCATGTGCATCCTCCAAATAGACAACGATACTATAAAAAGGGACAACTGCACTGGCTTAAAGATTGGGTTGTATTCACTTGGGATTCTGTAACAGAGAAGCACGGTATCCGACAACACACAGTAAGTGTTCCGACAGGTCAGCAGAGGAGGCTGCGGTGAAGGCACAGGACCAGAGAGTGGAAACAGCAAAGGCAGTTGTCCCCAGGGATGAAGTGGAAGGACCTTCTTCCCTTATTTGCCTGATTCAGGCAACTGAAGACCCTGTTGTTTGGGAAACCAGCTCTTCAAAGCTCAGCTGATGACCTCAAATGATCTGGACACCTATTCTTCCCAGATGTGACATCAAATCAGAAAAAGCTTGGGAGAACACACAGGCTGCTGGCATCTGTCTTGGCTGCATCTGGAATTCTGAATCCTCAAAGAAGAGACCAAAAGACATGCCAGGCCCCCAGAAAGGGGGATTTCACTCCAGAGGGGCTACGAAGTATAGGGCCCAGAGACCAGCGGCAGGCAGGAGGGTTTGTCCTTGTCAGTGGCATTTCAGGGCTGTCAGATATTAGCAGTGTTTGAATTTTATACTGTAAAGCTCTTTATGCTCCATTTCTGAGGTCAGGTGAATGGCTGAGGTCCCTGCCAGGGCAGTCTGCTGTGGCTCACAGAGAGCAGGAGAGCACGCGCATTAGACAGTGTCGCCCTGCACACCCAGGTTTTGTGCTTCCTTGATAGCTTACACAAATAAAAGTGTTAATGTTTGTGTACGAAGAGACTCATTAGTAGTGACATCAGTAACTCATGAAGCATTGTTAACGTAAGTTTTAAAATAAAAATGTGAGAACTAACTAGATTTTAAAAAAAATAGTAAGATGTTATATTTTCATGGTACAAAGGGTTTTCCTATGACCCTAAAGTCAGGAGCATGGGAAGCCCCTTCCTGGGCTCCACCCCAGAGGGGCTGCAAAGTGCAGGACCCAGAGGCCTCGGTGACAGGCAGGAGGGTTTGTCCTTGTCTGTTGTGTTTTGGTGCTGTCAGATATTAGCAGTGTTTGCATTTTATTCCGTAAAGCTCTGTGCCCTTCTGCAGCCTATGTCTGCCTGTATTTGTTTCTGATGTCAAAAACCCAATATTGTGGACAGAAGACATCATGGCCCAGCGCTCTGCTCGGACCGTTGCCCACGCCTCCATTTCCACCACAGCTTGTGCTGCTCACCTGTCCCCCTGCATGCTCGGTGTCTATTGTACCTGAGATGCCCTTTTCAGAGACACTAGAATTTTTTCTTCTCACAAACTGAAGCACCAGATTATTCATCACAGGTACCCTTGGTGCTTTCTTTCTTCTCCTGTTTTGGCCGAATCAGCCTGGGTCCCATGTGTATTTGGGGACCAGACTACTCTTCCTCCTCCCACTCCTTCCTGCACAGGTGTTGCTGCTCTGCCCTGAAATATTAGGTTGGATGTTAAATCCGCTGATTTAGTGCATCTGAGAACTACTATGTGCAACGCAGCCTGCTGGGCCTGGGGTGACAGGACACGAGGGCGGGAGGCTGTGACAGTGGTACATCCCAGGGCCATAGACAAAGTCTAAGAGTACGGATGCTCTGCACCAGAAGGGTGCTCATGGGCCGCCCACGGACGGGCAGGAGCTACCACAGACCCACTTGCTCTGTGTGCTGTGCTGCGGGACACCTGTGCGTCCTTGGGGGGGCAGAGAGCGAGGCACTGGGACAGCAGACGGCAGCCCCCTTGGGGGCAGGGGATGCGGGAGGCTCTTTGTGACCGCACAGATACAGTGTTGAATTTTTAAAAATCACTACTTCTTCATTTTTTATAATGCTGGACCATGAAAGCCATCAGGGCAGGGCTGTGCTTTCCCACATCTCGGGCTTCAGGGCCTAATGTAACACCTGCTCAGCAAATATGTCTGGAAGAGGCATCGGCCACTGGTAATCCTGCCCGAGGCTGGACAGCACATGAATTCAGGCACCCCATCAGGGTCCTCCTCACAGTGACCTTTGACTGTGAGGTTGGCAAGCCACCAGGGCAGAAGGGTGAGGACCTGAGTGCAAACCCAGGTCCCCTGGGCCCTGACCTGGCCCACCTCCTCCTGAATCCGCGGGGAGAGCGCTCTCCAGAGCAGCCGGCCTGGAAGCCACGGACAAAAGCAAGAGTGCCTTCAGCAAGTGTTCTGACCCCTCCCCACACCCCACACAGCTGCCCTCAATAACTGCCTCTCCTCAAACCTGGAGGCATGGCCGCACCCCCAAGGGAAGCCCTGGCCTCTGGGGCCTGCCTAGGGATGGGACACTGTTTAGTCATTAGAAGTCAGGATATAAAAATGCAGGAAAACGTTCAGAGTGCACAAGGGATAGAAAAAGGCAGATGATGAAATACGCCACGTTCACAATTTTATTGAAGTACACACTGTTTATGTTTTGCCAAAAAGCACACAAACACTCATGCACGCACCCCAACATTTATGCCCCGAAACTTATGCATCCCAAATTCCAATGGTGGGTTAATGGAGTTATGGATGGTGTCGCTTTCTTTCCATTTTTGGTATTTTTATGTTTTCCACAATTATTGCACATTACTTTAAAATTAATGTACGTATAATTTATGGTAAATGTATGCATAAAATAAAAGAAGTTAAGCCAAAATATAGAATAATTCTCTCTTTATAGGAAAATGATGGCTTTATCTGTTAGTGCTCATTCTGCATTTAAAAGTTCATCAGAAAGACTTCCAAGACTGGAGTGAGGTGCCCCTGGTGGCCTCTCTCCTCCCTCCTCCCTCCTTAATCCTGCTGTACAGAATGACTTAGCGACTCCACCGGGCAGCCTCTAGTCGCTGTGCTAACCCTGGGGCTCGGCTACCGCTTCTCACACAGGCATACTGCGCATGTACCGAATGCGAGCCCGAAACCAAGCACGTGGTTCTCGCCGAGGCAGTGCCAGCCAACCCAGAATCTGAGGCCCTGCTAGATTCGTTTTCACATCCAGTTTTTGCCTCTTAGCAGCCCTGCGAGCTGGCTTCCTTCCCGGTTGATCTGGCTCCTGCTAAGGATGAGCCGCTACTGAAGGGCAGAGCCTTGGGAGGAGACTGGCTGGGGGCGGGGGAGGGGCGGTCCGCACGGGGGCGGGCGCTCTGGGCGGCCCAGGGGGACAGGGCCACGCCAGCAGCCTCCAGGGGGCGCTGGGGCAGGACACCAGATTCGGGACCGGCCGTCGGGGGCTGCAGCTCTTCCCCTTTGGCTGCATCCTGTAGCTGCGTAGCCTGCTAGCTCTTCTTCCCCTGGTGCTTTCTGCTTTGTCCTATCCTTGGACGCTCACTCAGGACTTGGCCTCGTTGCCCCAGAAAGCCTACACCTGGAGGGTAAGACCTGCGGGCACGGTTCCCGAGAAGGTTGGCAGCGTGCCCCGCCCTTGCACACGGCGGAGCAGAGCGAGAGCCTCCGGGAAGCCACCGGGGTTTGCCAGCAGGAGAGGGTGACCTTTGCCTACAGGAGAAATGAAAGTGACAAAGAAGTGCACCAGTGAGACGTGGGGGGAGGGGCAGAGAAACAGCAGGACAGGAAGTGACCGGCCACAGGCTGAGGTGCCACACTGCTGCCACTCCAGATGTCCCTGGGGCCGGTGGAGAGTGGCTCCGGAGAACCTGTAAGGCCCTGCAGACCCTAGGAGAGCCTCAGCCAGGGCTTCCTCTCCCTTGGGAGGGGGCTTCCAAGAAGTCCTCAGTCGGCCTGAGCCAAGAACAGCTGCAGCTGCACCGCCTCAACAGTGCTGGAACATTCTGGACATCTTTGTACTCAGAAGTAGCAAATCCACAAGGAACCTGTGATGCTCTGAGATTGTTCAGGGCCTGGACGCCAGTGGCAGAGACACGACCCGCACAGGAGACCGAATGCACAGAATACGCCCGCGCACACCGACGAGTGCAGGGACACTGGCAAGATCAGAATATCCTGGCCCGCGAGTGTGCTTCAGTTTTGTAAGCCTTACTCCGGGGGAACCTTGGCAGAGGACAGAAAAGCGCTATTATTTCTTTTCTCTTCTTTTTCAAAATGTAGCTTTATTGGTCTACTGGTGACATATATAATGGTAACAGGGAATCCGGGCCTGTACACAACATGTTCCGATTCTTCTTTTTTCCGTTCCCTTTCCTTCAGCCCTTCTCCTAATTTACATAAGATTTTTCCTTCTATTCTTTTATCCCTTTCCCTCTATTATTTCTTACAACTGCATGTGAATCTACACTTATCTCAAAAATTTTTCATCTTTACTATTTTCTTCGGCTTTAACTTTTGCTAGTCTGCGTCTGTAGTGCGAGCTGCTCACACCCTCGTGCAGCGTGCACGCGGCGCGTCTCCGCTGCTTCTCCATCTTCTTCCCTTTCTCTCCATCTCGGAATCCCCTTCCCATCTGAAAACGATCCACCCTCCTTCCCAGAACCTCTCTTGTATTTTGCTCTCTACTTATACTTTAGGCTTATCCTATAAGAAGCCATGTGGTATTTAAGCTCATGTGTCTGATTTATTTCACTTAGCATTCTGTCTCAAGGTGCCTGATTTTCCTATAAATTATTCAGATTTATCCTTCTTCATGGCAGACTATTACTCCATTGTTTGTAAATATAAAAAAATATTCTCCGTTCCTTCCTTGAAAAATGAACTTCCTAACTACCTGGAATCACTAGGCCTGATCAAATTCCCTGACTCTTCTTTGGAGTTTTGCTCAGGAGTGTGGCTGCTGCCCCGAGGGTGCCCTGTGCTCCTGTCACCCATGTCCACCTGCATGGAGCAAGGTGTTGGAGAGACACGTGGGGACCAGTGTCTGGGGAGTGTTCCTTCTCTGAACTCCTCCTCAGGCTCCTGCACAGACCTCCCTGGTGACTGCCCACGTCTCTGAGTGCAAGCTCAGGACTTAGGGGTGGGGCCTCTGGGTCCCAGGCATTCAGAGGGGTCTACTGGGGCCCGGGCCTCAGTGCGGACCCACTGCCTTGGCTGGCCAAGTAACCCTTCTGCCCGAAGACAGGGCTGGAGTCGGGTAAGGGCTGAAGTCGAAGCCGGAGGGATGGCAACCTCGAGACCATTTCAAGATGAACATGGAGACTTAGAAAAAAGCCACCTCCTGCAACCAGAACCAGGCCCACGGCTCCCATCCCACCCTGCGCGAAGGTGAGGCCCGGCGTGCTCATGGTCCCCAGGGGCGCAGCCCCTCCTTGTGGACACGCTGTGCTCCCATCTCCCAATGGAGCCTGCCGCTTGCTCAGAGGTGTCGCAGTGACAACCCAGACACACAAGACTTGTGTCACTGGCGTCCCGAGACAGATAATTACTGAAATCCCACCTCTCGACAGGCACTGGCTGGGAGCAGGCGCCTGAGCTTGGGCGCTGCTCGTTATCTCTGTGACGAGCTCATGAATCTTCATTAATGCAGGTGCCAGCTCTGCAGCATAAAAAATAGCTGCTGCGTGTGGCCAAGGATTCTGCGGAGGCCGTCAGCCTGAGCGGCGCTTCCCCAGGGTGCCTGAGACACTTGCCGGGATGGTGCCTATTTTTCACTCTTTCTAAACATTTCTCACTAGTTTTGAAAAAACATAGTTTATCTAGTATAATACACAAAACCCACCCTCTCATCCACTAGCAAGATGGATAGAAAGCAGATAGACAAAGATAGACAGTCATGAGAAGTAGGATCAGAGGAGGTTTAAGGAAAATTGGAGTGAAACATGCTAATTTATTGACTATGGCTTCCAGGAATCTTATATTTCTAAACACAAGAAAAGTGTTGCTCTCCTCAGTCTCCCCAGGGTCCCCGGGGTTGCTGCTGCAGGAACTGCATCCATCTCCACCTGCCCAGTAGGATAGCAGGTAGGACCCCCAAGGCTGAGGATGTAGATGGGAGCTGGGCCTTGGCAAGCCCTGGGCCTAGCCCTCAGCACTGGAAAGATAGGGTCCCCAGAAACAAGCCGGGAGAGGCACTTCAGTCCTAGCAGCCCCTGCACGGTTGTCACACACCTTCCCCTCCCTGGTAGACGTGAGGCTGCGTGCAGAAACAGGCATTGTGGGCCTGGCCTGGGTATGTCCACCAGCCGAGGAAACACAGCCTTCTGGAATCTTTTCTGAGAAGACACAGCTTTGAAATCAGAAATCTCCATGAAGGAAAAATGTTACTTCAGGAAAACAAAATTGTTTCTAAAAATATAAAAAATATTCTCAGAACCATCAATGTGAAAAAAAGAAAGTCATTTGGTTAAGCATGAATGGGTTAGACACAGGTTCAGTTAAACTAGTGTCCCTCTTTCTGTTCAGTTTCTCACAATTAAATGTTTCACTTATCTACTTTAAAATGAGGAAAAAATAGGAAATCTTTCTCAAAATGAAAGATTCAACTAGCAGAATCTAGAAACCTTAAAGAATTTGAAACATGTGAAGAGAATTCACCTGCAGTATTTTTTTTTCTATAAAATACCCTGGAAGTCAATGAATTGGTCAGAAACCTGGCTGGATCCCAAAGGGCTGAAGAAGTGGAAAAAAGAGTGGACCGTGCCCCGGAGTGGAACAGAGAAAGGGGCAGAAATGCAGGCCGGGCAGTGAGAACAGCGACGACTGCTGTGTCCCCTAGAGGAGGGTGACCGCCACCCCACAGGACCCGCCGCCTCGGGGCCTCAGCACGACCTTGTCCACAGCTGCCCGGCCCTGGTCAAGGACTTCCTCGGCCGACCGGCGCTGCCCCCTCCCGGGGGAACTGGCTCAGCCCCCCCGGCCCGCGCTTGCCCGCCTCGGCCTGCTCTGCTCGCCGTTCTGCCGCCCGCACTCCTGCTGTGCCCAGCGCCCCTGCTGCGCCCTGTGCCTGGAGCGCACACCCTGTCTCTGGGCGCCTGCACCCGCCCTCGCTGGAGAAGCCGGCCGGCCACCAGCACCTGCCCTCCCAGCCAGCCTGCTTCTCCCGGGGTCGCCGGCCGGCCCTCCGCCCCGCGCAGCCCGAGCCCCTCGTGGGCTTCCGGACCCCGGGGCGGAGGCCCTCTCGGGTCCAGGCACAGGACAGTGCGCTGGGGCAGGCTCTGGGGACGGACTCTGCCTGCGGGAGCCCGGGCGCCCAGCCGGCGGCCCCACGGCTGCGCGGGACGAGCGAGGCCACGAGGGGCTGTCAGCTCAGTTCAAGCCCAGGACAACCCGACGCCATCCCGACATCCCGGCTCTTGGAATGCTCCCTGCTGGGGAAGGCAAGTTGGGATGAGGAAAAGGCAGCACGCTCGTCGTGCCGCGAGAGCCTCTCCGAGCTCCTGCGCTGCCCCGGGTGGGCGGTGGCCGGTCCCGGGGCGTGTCAGGCTGCTCCAGCAGGGCGCCTAAAGTGCGGTGAAAGACGGAGGTCAGCCAGAGCGTGGCTGCGCGCTTTAACGCAAGAACGCTCTAACAGGTTTAGCCGTTAAACAGCTAGTGAGGAAGAGGAGGAGGAAGAGGAGGAGGAGGGGGGAGAAGAAAAGGAGAAGGAAGAGGAGTAAGAGGAAGAAGAGGAAGAGGAGGGGGAGGAGGAGGAAGAGGAGGGAGAAGAGGAGGGAAAGAGGAGGGGGAGGAGGAGGGAGAAGAGGAAGAAAAGGAGAAGAGGAGGAAGAGGAGGAAGAGGAAGTGGAGGGAGAAGAGGAGGGGGAAGAGGAGGAGAAAGAGGAGGAGGGGGAAGAGGAAGGGAGGAAGAGGAGGAGAAGGAGGAGGAGAGGGAAGAGGAGGAAAAGGAGAAGGAAGAGGAGGAAGAGGAAGAGGAGGGGGAAGATGAAAGGAGGGGGAGAAGGAGGGTGAGGAGGAGGGGGAAGAGGAGGAGGAGGAGGAGAAGGAGGAAGAGGAGAAGGGGGAAGAAGAAGGGGAGGAAGAGGAGGAAGAGGAAGGGGAGGGAGAAGAGGAGGGGGAAGAGGAGGAGAAGGAGGAAGAGGAGGAGGGGGAAGAGGAGGAGGAGGGCGAAGAAGAAGGGGAGAAAGAGGGGGAAGAGGAGGAAGAGGAAGAGGAGGGAGAAGAGGAGGGGGAAGAGGAGGAGGGGGAAGAGGAAGGGGAGGAGGAGGTATTTTTAGGTAAGTGTCTACAGGGTATTCAGGGTCTCACTACTAGATTGGACTGGTACTAATTCTCCTGTTTACAGCCTCCCAAGTGCTGGGATTACAGGCGCCCCCCACCATGCCCAGGCTCAAGGCTTCTCAGGGACCTTCGGATGCGGGGCCGACACAGCAGGCCCCACCCAGGGATCAAATTCCTGGCCCCTGTGCCTGCTTGCAGGCGCTTTAATCCGCTGAGCTATCCAGCCAGCCCTATCATTTCTTGATGTAGTCAAAAGTAGGAAAGGCACAGCTCATTAATTGTTGCTAAGAGACCACTGGACTCGGTGAAGCCGCAGTCCCTTTTTTCGCTTGGGTAAAATCCCCACCACCACCACCACTCAGCCACTTCTCTGCTCTTCTGTGTATTCCCATGACTCACGAATTAGATTTTAATTAACATTTAAACTGAGTAACCTGGTGGAGTCTACAGAGTCTCCTGTACACAGTGTACCCTTTTTGCTCCCGTAGTTAATGCTTTCTCTTCTTTTCACTGTTAATTTCTACAAAGTCTACTGAACTGTACTCTAAATGCCCATTTAAGTAGGGTATAGAACAAAATCTTCCAACTTAGGACCGGGAATCTCACTGCCCCAAATATAGAAAGCTTGTGTAATTAGGACCCGCTCCTCCTCTTGGATGCTGAATGGATGTGCTTGCTTCTTCTAATGAAGGCATAATTAGGAATTTAATAGTTTTCAGCCCTGAAGTGAAATTATAATGTTCATCATGCAAAATCATTATCAAGCATGTTCTCACTATTAAGGCTGCTAAGGCATATCTGGGCATGCATGTAATTGAAATGGTACTGTACAGAAAAAAAGCTTAACATACACTTCAGGACTTGAACCCATACTAAACTTGGAATCCTGTTGTATTATTACAGGTACGAAAAACAATATTAATCTACTGAAATATAATCCAATAGGGAGAAAATCCTAAGCCTTTCACTAAGAAATGATACCGACGGAGGATGCAAGCTGGAGGTAGAACCCAGGCTCACCCACTTGAAATGGTTAATCGGCAGCCTGAGCAGTGCCTCTGCAGGGTGTGAATGGGGCCGGCTGGGCCCGGTGGCCGTGGCGCCAGTGTCCAGCATCGCTGAGCTGTGCGCCGGCCCGTCCCTGCCACGCTGCCGAGCTCTGCCTGCCTGTGATGCGCGGCGCCGTCTCAGCGCCTGCTCAAGGTCCCACCGTGCTTACGTTTCCACTGCCTGGCTAGGGTTTCTCAATAGGGTGACGATTTGGTGTTCACTTACATTTCTCCCACAATGCTCACGTGCCATTTATATCAACCAACTGCCTCCCTGAGATTAAAAACCAGAGCTCCTCCATTCACCAGAGGCGTCTCCTACCAGGTGCTACAGAAAATGAAAAGGCGGAGGGGAAACAAAGTTCACTCGGGCAAGGGCGGGCCTGGCCTCTGGGCTGGCCCTGACCGTGCTTCTCCTATGCTTTGTCTGAAGTAATCAATCATATGACATAGCAATGAGTCTGTATGTTATGTAATGGGGTGAATTACACCGCAGAAGAAAGCCCTTTCAACTAAAGGAAAACTACATTCTCTAAAACGTCTACTTTATTTAAGAATTAGAAAAATAAGTGCCGAGATCTCCCTGTGGCCTGGTGCTGGTGAGGGACAAGTCAGACACCACAACAGGGACAGAAGTCCCAAAAAAAAAAACCCTGGGCTTTAGCCAGCAGCTCATTGAAAACCCAATTTGTGCATTATTCTGAGGTAGTAAGGGATGTAGAAGCAGTTTTTCCTTTTAAAAAAGCCCCCCAAAACCAACAAGCAGCCAATCACCCTGCTGAACTCTGCCCAGTGGGTGACTTGGAGCAGAACTGAGCTTCATTTGCACCCGTCATTGCCACAAGCCCTTTGGTCACACGTCTTCTCAGTTCTCACGGAGACATCTTGCTCACCAGGGAGTCAGCCCTCAGGCCAACAGAACGAGGCTGACTAGCCCTGAATGGACATAAGCTAGCTCATCCCCCCTCAAGCTGAGGCCACTAAGATGCGAGATGTCCGGGGTGTCCAAGGAGCCCAGAGGCCCCCAGCCACTGCCCGGAGCCTGTGGTCACTGGGCTGCACGAGCGCTCCTGGTCTGCGCCATCTTGTCAGGCAGAGCTGAGGTCAGGAGAAGAAGCAGTCAGTCCACGCCTGTGGGCTCTGTGTGAGGGCCGGGCTCACCCTCCTCAGCCGGGCCATGTGTCCCTGTCCCCTCACCCACTCACTGTGCCTGTGCACTACAGTGACCTCGCCAAGGTGTAGCCACGGCCCGGGAGTCAGCAAGTCATATCCGTGCGTGTGTGGCCCCGTCCCCTTGGGTGACCATTTTGTCCTCATCTGGTGACACAGCAGATGGCCTGCCCCGTTCCAGTGTCCTCAGGGCGAGCTGACACGAGCACTGCCACACCTAGATGAATCTTACTGGGAAAAGTCAGCAGGAATGCTTGACTCAGACGCGTGACTTGTAATCTACCTGTAGGGGGTTTTAGTCATTTTTCTTTTATTTCATATTTTAGTGCTTTTTAACCATGCCATAAAATGAGACTGAACAGCACCTTCTGAGCAGGAAATGAAATGCAAAAGTGTTTTTGTTTTGAGAAAACCCCAAAGCATACATAAATGCTGCTGTTCTGCTAACTCGTGTCTTGTATGGCGTGGACACCTGTCTACGCTCAAGCCTGCCACATAATCTGCGCCTGCCTCCTGCGTCCAGAGGAGGCCGCCTGACCTTCCAGTGTTAAGTTCATGCGGTGGATTCATGCATGTGGGGCAACTGCGCGTGCGGCACCCTCTAGCTCAGCCCACAGCAGCGCATCGGCCTTTTCCTTGCTGGAGAAATTTCTCTTCCTGTGCTTTCTTGCTTGTTTGCTTCCCGTGCCCTCCCTTCTTTGTGCAGAACTGATAACTCATTAAAGACACCAGTCAGATGGGGGGGGTATTAAAACCTCTTTAAGAGTGTTCTTTACAAGCATCTTAAAGTACTCATAAATTTCTATATCTTTAAAACATAAAGCTTTATTGAAATGCATAAATCAAAAGCAGACAGTTATTATTCATAAACTTTTGTTTTGTGAAGTTATTCTTCAATCTCATTTAAACTGAAATCATTCTTCAGCCTCTTGTCACTTTTTATCTTGGGTGAGGTTGGTAATTTTAGGATCCAGACCAGTGTTGTGCAAAATTCCCCTCAGTGAGGATTCGCCAGCTGGCATCCTGGCCAGAGCACCAGCTTCCGTGTATTTGGCACAACTTCTACACAAGTGCCCTCGGGTCCGCCCTAGGGGGCAAGTGCAGCCCCAGTGGCCAGTCTGCACCCTTACAGGTGACATTGAGTGCTGTCACTTACGGGGGGGAGGGGGGCAAGTCATGTCAGGATGCCGACCTTCTCCTTTGGTCCTCAGGGATCGGCCCTGATGCCCCATTCTGCCCCTTGCACCCCAGTTCTTATGCCTGCAGGGGCCCAGTGGCAGGCTTCCTGTGCTGGCTGTAACTGTCCATTTCTGCTGCCCATTTTCCATGCTTGGTCTCTCTGGAGAAAACCTTTCAGCCAGGCACACTGATGCATACCTACAATCCCAGCTGTTTTGGAGGCTGACACAGAAGGATCACAAGCTCAAGGCCAACCTAGGCCACTTACCAAGAGCTTGTCATCAAATAAATACTTTTCTGTGAATTCCATATTTATATATTTTCCTCACGTCCACTGAATGTTTGTTGTTTTGGGAAACTCTTGTTCTTTATTCCCCCATACGTGAAAGGTTGCCACATATTAAGAACTACATCAGCACAGCTGTATATGGTTTGCATTTGTTCCCCCGAGGCCATCTGGGCTAGGGGCTTCGTCCTCAGTGGGTGGCCCTGCCCTGTGGGCTTGGGGAAGTCTTAAGTCATGGAGGGGGAGCCCTGGGCAGGGGCTGAGTTAGCTCCTGTGGAATCTGGGTTAGCTCTCAGGGGAAGGCGGTGAGGTGCTCTCTGCCTCTGGCCCTGAGACTCCCTCCTTCCTCCAGGCGCCTGCCCCATGACACCATCCACCCCGGGCGGCTGTGCCCTGCACTCAGAACCAGGAGCCGCAGGTCGCTTCACCCAACTCTCCAATGCAAGCTGACTGATACACACACATGCTGACCGCACACTGCTCCGTGGGACATTCTGCAACTATTTGTGACAATGTGTCACTTGTCACGTGACTTTATGTTTTCTTGCTCATAAACAAAGCATTATTGAAATCAAAATATCTTTTTAAAAAAATCTGAATTTTTAACTCCAGTTAGAAAAGAAGCCATACTATGAAGTTGTACAGTTCATCTCAGTTGTAAGCTTGCAGGAATTCTCCATAGCTTAAAAGGAACCATCCAAGTGTTCTTCTCAGATGATTTTTACTTTGCCCTCCCTGGTTACTTGGGTTTTTCTACATATAACAGAGGGAAGGGGCCAGTTGTATCCTCCTTGCCAATGCTCATCACATTTTCATGGTCCCGTCAAGGTAAAGGTAACCAGAGATATTTGAGAGACTGTACTTTGTAATATACATTCCCCACCCGACAGTCTCTCCACCAGCCCGTCTCCACAGACCCACCAGGGTGCAGAGGACACACGCTGCGTCACGGCCACTGGCTGGGCCAGTCTCCCCTGCTCGGCTCTTTTGCGCAGCTGGGGCTTCCAGCATTATCATGTGTTCGCAGCCTGTGCGCTCTGCAGTCACCTGGGAGTGTGTGCGGGCGTCGCACGCACGGCCTGCTTCTCTTTGGAATAACCTCCAGCGTCCTCCCCTAAGCCTCTCCCCATTTTCATTCTGATCACTATTATTAACATTAGTACACGTTTACGAGGTGTAATGCTTATACTCATGGCTAAGCTTTTACAGCTATTCTTGCAGGTTTATTTTTGTGTGAATCTTAGGATGAACCTGCTGTGCTCAGAAACCTTTATCGATGGGTACATAAGTGTGTGTCTTCTGGCAGGGAGGACGGGATGTCCCAGCCATGCGCAAGGGAGGCCTCCCTGGCTATGCACACGGATGTGTGTTTTACAGTGTCAGTTCCTGACATGCCACTGACATATTCATGCTAAATGTAATCCTAAATTTGCTGCCTTTTTCTTGCTATTATTACAGAGATGTGTTTTAAAAGTATATCTTCTGTGACTCTCATTTGAAATGTCAAAAGCCATTCCTCATGGTGCACTTCAGGAAAATAATGTTAATCTCCCTGGTGGAGACCCCGAAGGTGATGAAACAGGAAACACAAGACTCACGCATCACACTTGAGAAGAAAAAAATGGAGCATCTTTGCACCTTTGACATGAGCTCTCTCATTTTCTAAGGCTCCTTTCAGAAAATTTTGGTGCCAGAACAGCACCTGTCAGCCTGTCAGGTTGCAGAGGTTGGTGGAGAGAGGTGACCGTCCTGCAGGATGGGAAACGGCAATCAGTCTGGTGATGTCTGAGCGTCAGGTCACGTCATACATCACTGACTCCTACACAGCCAGCAGTAAGAGCAGAACTTCCCTTCAGGGCTATCGTCAAAGAATCATTTCAAACAATGAACACTTGTCCTGCAGAAAGTTATGAATTTTCTGCATTTCAGACATGTTGCTATCTCAGAAGAAGTCAATTTTTTTTCAGGACCTCAGGCTTGCCAGGCGGGCGCTTATGCTCTGAGCGCTCTCCTCAGCCCTTCACGTTGTATTTCACCTTATTTGTTCTCTGTCTACCATACACAGATGGTAAATACTTCAGGGAAGAACTGTGAATGGGAAGAGCTCTGGGTTTGGAGCCTCAAGGCTGGGCAGGATGTGCTGGTCCCTGCTGTGCTTTTCCCTGAGCTACAGGAGAGAAGAGGACACGACAGAGCAGGGCCTCAGCAGGAGGAGGAAACAGGAGCTGAAGCAAAGGAAAACAGATGGGACAGAGTTGGAGAAGTGTTGCCTCGGTCCTCTGGCAATTTGCTTTCTTTCTGTGGAGTTACTGGAGTGCTTCACACAGCCCAGCCTTTAGCCCCTTGACAGGTATCCTCTCCCAGGCCAGAGGCACCTTTTGCATGTGTCAGCAAACATAGTGGCACATGTCTGTCATTCCCGCACTCTTGAGGCTGACGCAGGACAGTCACATGTCCAGCCCAGCCTGGACAATTCAGTGACTTAGCAAGACGCTTTCTCCAAACCAAAATACACAAAGTCCTGGGGACATAGCTCATTATGAAACCCAGGTTCAATCTCCAGCCACAAAATACAATGAACAAGAACAAAACTGGATATGGGAGAGATATCTGCAGTACCTTGTGTACTAAGGCAGAATTCACAGTATCCAAGATGCCAAAATGGCCCAAATGCCCACTGACACAAGTGCATAAAAACTGTGCAGTATCTTTGGGCTCATTCTGTTCTCCCGCTGCGAGAATTCATCACTAAAATCTCCCTCTTGAAGCTGCTTTCATTGTGTTCCACAGGTTCCAGTAAGCTGAATCTGCATTTTTGCTTGATTATAAATATTGTTTAATTTCTTCATTGATTTCATCTGTAGCCCATTGATTGTTCAGGACAGTGTTATTTATTTTCTACTTGTTAATGCAGTTTTCAAAATTTCTTTCATCAGTAACTTCCAGTTCCATTGCGCTATAGGCAGATAATATGCACGGGATACTTTCAGTTCCTTTGCATTACTTAGGCTTGCTCGATGTGCTGGCATGTGGTCTATTTTGGAGAGCATCTCATGTGCAGCTGAAAAGAGTATGTATCTTCATGGTGTCAGGTGGAACACTCTGTGAAGGTCTACTCAGTCCTTTTCTGATTTAAGCAAAAATTCCTAAAATTCATCTGGAACCAGAAAAGACTTAAAATGTCAAAAGCAATCCTGAGCAACAAAGGCAGAGCCGGAGGAATCACAATCCTTGACTTGGATTATACTATAAAGTTACCATGATAAAATCATCATGGTATTGGGGGAAAAAAGACCTGAGAATAATGGAACAGATTCGAAGATGTAGAGACAACTACAAACACTCAAATAATTTATCTTTGAAAAAGGGGCCAAAAATGTTTACTGGAAGAAAAATAGCCTCTTTAATAAACAGTGCTGTAAAAATGGGCTTTCCACATGTCAAAGGCTAGGGCCTGTGGGTTAGCTCAGTTGTTTAAGTGCCTGCTCTGGCAAACCCAGTCAGGCACAGGAGATCCCAGTATGATCCCTAGCTCTACCTGCCTTACCTGACCCGCCATTAAGGCAGCCTGAGCCAGCCAAAAAAAGAAGAAAAAAAAATCTGTCACACATCAAAGGCTGAAACTATAACCATGTTTATCACCATGCACTAAAGTCAAAATGAATCAAAGATTTAAATATTAAAACAGAAACACTAAATATGCTGGAAAATAAAGTAGGTACAAATCTTGAAGATATAGGGGTAGGTAAAGAGTTCACGAACAAAAACTAAACTGCATGGGAAATATTTCAAAGAATCAACGATTGGGATCTCATTTTTTGAAAAATGTTTTGCACATCAAAAGAATTCACCAGCAGAATAAAAAGAAAATCTACAAATTGGCAAAAAAAATTTAGCTGACTGTCTCTCAGACAGAGGACTTCTATCTAGAATATATAAAGAATTTTTAAAAATCAGGGCCCCAAAATTCAAAGACCCAATCCAAAACTGGGCATCTTGAATATGCACTTCTTCAAAGAAGAATGGCAAATAAATATATGGAAAAATGTCAACATTAAGAGATATAAATTGAAACAACACTGAGATTTAATCTCACCCCAGAGAAAATGGCTATAATCAAAAAGTCAACCAATAACAAATGCTGAAAGGGCTGTGGGGAGAAAGGAAGCCTGCTCTACTGTTGGTGGGAGTGTAGACTGGTACAACCACTGTGGAAATCAGTGTGGCGATTCCTCAAAAACTAGGATTAGAGGTCCCATTCCCTCCTGGGCATTTTGCTACAACTAAAAGCATGACGCCTCAGAGGTTTACTTGTACACATGGTTATAGCAGGGCAGTTTGCCAGAGCTAAATCTTGAAAACAAACCAAATGCCCACCAACTGAGGAATGGATAAAAAGAGGTGGCATTTTATACCATGGAGTATTACTCAACTATAAAAAAAATAAACTCAAGGCTTGTAAAGGTAAATGAATGCAACTAGAGACCATATAGAGACCATACTTATAAATGAGATAAATCACACCTGTTCGTGCAAACATTGTATTCTCTCCCTACTATAAGAGCCTTAAAGAGTAAATGAGATCTGAAAGTGGGAAAGGGAAAGAAACTGCTCAAAAGGAAGGAACAACTGGGATGAGGGAAAGGAGAAGAGAGAAAGGAGGAAGGGAAAAAGAAATACGTAAGCATATGCCCAGGACAGGTTGCATGGCTGTACTGCTGAATTCTGGGTCGACTGCAAGGAGAAGTTAATGCTTTTTTTTTTTTTTCTTCATTTTAATTTTTTGGACCAAGTTTTCATGATTATATCTATTAAGCAGAACAACTAATCTCAAGACAATGATATGCAGTATAACAACGGTTGCTGAATTCCTACCATTTTGCTTAGGGAAATTCTGTATCATTTTTAATTTTAAAAAATTATCTTTAAAAAATAATAAAAAATATGCAGGAGACTCACACCATGGAGTTTTATTCAGTTTCAAAAAGGAAGAAACTATGCATGCATGGCAAGAAGGAAGAAGCAGGGAGCATCACGCTAAGCGGGAAGCCCATAGAGCAGGGCCCGGGAAGGGGTCCGGTCACGGCCTCCCAGGACCCGGAAGCAGAAAGGCATGCGGACGCAGAGGGGGAGTGGTTCGTGAAGTGAAGTTCTGCTTGTGCCCAGCGAGTCGTCTCGGAGACTCTGTACAGCGTGTGCACAGCCATAACGTCGTGGGCTTTGTTAAGCACGCAGAGTTCATGCGGAGGGTTCTTAAGTTGGCATCACTGTCAAAAGAGCAGGAACAGAACAGCTGCACAGGCAACCCGGAGACGGCGACTATCGCCGTGCCCCAGGGGATGACGTCCAGATTCTCCGAATGCTGCACGGTACGTGTGTGCCGGCCTTGTACCTCACAGGCTGCATGGTGACGAACGTGGAACCATGCACCACGCTGCTCCTCGAGGAATCCTGACACAGGCTTCTGCACTACACGGGGCACGCGATCTACACATCCTTGGTGCTATGGTTCGTGTCTAGTTGTCCCCCCAAAGTCTCATGTGGGCAGTGGGGCAGACTTCTGGAGTTTGTGATTAACTCATGACGTGCTGGGATTATGGGGGTGAGTGCTGCACCCAGCCTGGAGCAGATGAGGAGAAGAGGGAGCCTTGCTTTCTATAGCCGCGGTTGCTGCTCCTCCGTTTTGCTCTCTGCTCTCTGCCGCCGCCATGAAAGGCTGCCCTCTGCTGTGTGCCGCTCTGCCTTGGAGCCCGCTGAGCGTGGACGGAAACCTCCGGTAACTGTGAGCTACACAAATCTTTCCTTCCTTCATTTTGGGTGTCGGGTATTTGTCCCAGCAGTGAGAGGGGAGTAATTGAGACACTAAGCAAACACCACAACACTGTGGTTCTTTAAAATATCAAGGTTGCTTATATAAAGGACTTGGCACACACGGATGCGATGTGGACTCTGCTTTCGTTGCACGTTTAATTCCTTTGCTTAATGCACATTATTTTTCTTGCCTACCTTACAAATCCAGAGAAGTCATATGAAGATTAAAGTCTCAAAGCACAGACTTGGAGATCGTGGCTAAGTCCCCAAAGACAGTAGCAGGTATCGCTGCAGAGAGCACGACCACGGAAGCTCGCGACGACAACTGAGAACACAGCAGAGGACGCTAAGCCGTGGCGGTGGAGAGCACGGGTACCGCCGGAAACTGACAGAGGCGCAACAGGCTGCGCAGCTCTGACGTGACTGCGAAATCGTCCTCCATCACAGTGGCCACCAGCGAAGCCACCGAAGGTGTGTGCGTGCTGCGGCTGTGGAATCCAGAGGAACTGACGTGGCCGGGTAGCTGAGGCGACTGTTAGGAACTTTATGATTATACTGAACTGAGTGAAGTGTGTAACAACCGCACCATAAGCGAGGAGCCAGAGGAAAGCCCCAGGCCTCCCGGAGGCAGCGAGCAGGGCGTGGAGAGGCAAGGCCTGGGTGCCCTCCAGCCTGCTGCTGCTCCCGCGAGTTAAAACCCCACCTCCTTCTGTATGCCGCCCTCTGCAGGCCTGCAGGGCGAGGGTCGGCGCCCTGCTTTCTTCTAGCATCCGCAGGTGTAGGGTGACACCTGGTGGCAGAGTCTCGAGCTGCCTGGCGACGCGGCATGGTTTCCTACCTGACCCGCACTTTACTCAAAGTTGCAAAATAAATACCCATGTGAAAAGCAAACTGCTCCCCAGCTGAGCAGAAGCACAGTGCTTCGCTCCAAGCACCGCTCTTCGCGACTGCAGGAAACGGCGGACTTCGGACAAATACAGGTACTGCTTGGCCTGGCTGGAGGACAGCTGGGGACCGGTAGGAGGGTGATTGTGGCGCGCAGAGAAAGCAGATGTGCGGCGG
>NDGN011482952.1:0-10831 GCA_002564285.1 Tympanoctomys barrerae
TTTATATAAGAGAATTATGTCTTCAAATCTTACAGATGTAGCACTTAAGAATAAATTTTTTTTAAAAAAACTAAATCTTTTCCTTTATACTTCCAATTCCAAATTGCCAAGAATAGAACTCCAATTGCCTCAACTTGAAAGTGCAAATGATCTCTGTTGAGTTAAACACAAGTGGCCATGGGTCATTGTACCAATAGCCTTTGTTACGGCCATTTGGTTAGGGGATCACTTCTTACACAAAGAAAGGAAACAAGAAGGCAAGAAGAAAAATGGAAGGCAAAAGAAGGGAAGGAAAAGAAGGTAAGGGAAAGAAAGAGGCATGGGGGAACAGGGAAATAGGATTGGGGAAAGGGGGAGGGAAAATGATAACTTCATATAAGTTAGGAGATTGTCAGTGCTTTCTTGCCCCTTTCACTGTCCAAATGAATTTTCCTGAGACAATGTGATATGGCTTCTCATTAAATGATCCCACAGTATCAACTAGTCAGACTCACTGTAGCAGTCAGAACAATAGCACATCTCTACACTGATTCTCCCTTTGAACCTACCAACTCTCTTTGTCTCTCACCTCTGCTCCCTGGGATTAAACTCTCTAAGTAAGGGGGGGAAAGAAAGCTTTTTGGCTCAGGCTCTAATTAGACTGAGGAAATTAGACTAAGGAGGGAAGATTCTTTAATTCATTGATTCATTTATTGAGCAAAGACTGGAGCTAAAAAAAATAAAGACACTAAAATTTCTATATGCCTTATATATTGCTTCACACACTCTTATTGAGTCACTATTAAATGCCAAAAGCTGTGTTTCATGTGGGAGATACACAAAAGTTGCAAAAATTTTCTACACTTGCAAATCTTCCATTCCATTTTGAGAGACAGGAAAATCAAGTCCATAAATGAAATAATTAGGAATTTTGAGATGTGCCAGGAAGGAAACAAAATTGCATTCTGTAATAGAAAATAGTAAAAAGAAACATTTATAGGGCTACATTTATTTTTTACTTATTTTATTTTTTAAAGAGAATACAAAATAGCACAAAAAAATAGCAACGATACAGAATTTCACTAAACAATATAATGGGAATTAGATAAGAATTGTTGTATTGTATAATGTTATCTTCAAATTAGTGCTTAGGTTACAAGATATAAACATACAAAATTAGTTTAAAAAGTTATAAGAAATTTTTAAAAAAGAAAATAGTTAAGCATCAACTGCTCCTTTCAATAGACTAGCAGAAATGAGCAATATGATTTTCCCAGTTATCCTTCATATATACATAAATATCATTTTCCCCTCTTTCTTTTGTTCTTTTCCTCATCTTAGTTTTTTATTCCCATTGAACAGATTCTTTCCCTTTCACAATATCTTTCAGATTTTTATTATTTCAGGTTCTCACACTAGAGAGACAATACGTTGTTTGCACATGCTGTTAAGTGAAAAAGTCAGGACTACATTTATGTTTAACAGAGTTTACAGTTGTGAACTACAAAAGCTAACTATAGGTGACCACCTGAAAATACTAAAATTATATCAAGTAGCCTGAAAGATTTTTGGGATGAACAGAGAACCAAGTGTTGAGATAAACCTTCTAGGACATACACAACTGAATTGGCACAATAAAGAAGTGTTCCCAGTGATTCCACAGTCTCCTGTTATTGCCAGAGAAATGTCTGCAGTCTATCCATGTGATTTTGGGATGGAGAACTCAATTTTCCAAATATTGGAAATTTTCCACTACTATCACTAAGAACCAGACACTTCTACTATGTTCTATAATAACAAAGAACTAGTCAGAGGTTGCAGGATTCTAGAGGACTATGTCTGGTGGCTAGGTCCTGACCATTTGTCCACTTCTTAAAACAAGCTAACCTAGATTTTGAGATATGATGTGTATGACTGTATTAGGCTTTTGTGTATTGCTATAGCAAAGTACCTGGGCCAACTAATTTTATAAATAGAATATATTTATTTAGCTCACACTTTTGGAGATTTAAAGGCATGGTGCAGGCATTTGCTTCTGCTCTAACAAGAGCCTTCTTTAGTGCCTCACCTGATGTTAAGACAATGTGTGTGGAGAAAAGCTCATATCACAAGATACAAAGCCAGACAGAGATTGGGTCCTTTAAGTCTTTCCAGGGACACACCCACATGACCTAAGAACCTTTTCCAAAGCCTTGCTTTTGAAATACTCTGTCTCTCCATAACAGCAAACTAGGGACCAAACTTTGAGGTATGCATTTAAACTATGTCCAAATTGTAGCAAAGGTAGATCTCATCAACAGCTGATTTCACATCAGTACAGACAGCCATAACACAAGTACCCATAAAGAAAGTATTCAAGGTCCTCAAACTAGGAAAGAGTTAATATGCAAAAAGATAAACAATAATAGTCCATCCAAATATAATAGAACTATGTGGAAACCGTTGCAGAGGATGAGGCAAAGTGATACAAGGCTGGAAAGCAACATAGGGCTACACCGCATGCTGCTCTTCAAACATTATCTCTGTCTAACTGCCTTCTGTTCTGCTTTCAGGGGCAAGATCATTTGGAGACTCTATAAACCACAACTGTGAACATGGAAGCTAATTTTCTGTGCATTGTAAAGAGTTCAGGCACCCAATAAATATTCATGCACAATGAATGGATGGCACAAATATAATGAATTTCTGTATAAAGCTTTTGGTCTTCAAATTGGAATATTTTAATGAGACATGAGAATTTTCATTTGAATGCTAATATTTTCCAAGTTGGGAGTCTATGAGTTATAATCATGTTCTCCAATTATTTGTAATATTTTGAAAATAAAACTATAAAGACTTTTGCAGCACTGTCTTTCAAGGTAAAACAGAACCATGTGTATATTTTCTTAAATTGCGATATAAATCATCATATAATTATTTATGGAACTGATAACCTTGTCACAGGTTTTCTCTATGTATTTTTATGTCACTAAAAATTGAGTCTTAAATCCTTATCTCAGAATCCCAACCTTGGGCAATATTTAAGGATAAATAGTATATTACATGAAGGCTATGTATATATGGATTTTTCATATCATATTTCACACCATAAACACTAATGACTTTAAGTAATTCTTCTGTATTTGAAATGATACAGTATGAGGGCCAGTCAAATAGCTCAGCATATTAAAGGGCCTGCAAGCAAGTGCAGAGACTTCGTGCCAACCCTGCACCAAGGGTGCGCTGAGATGGCAACTGAGACTGGGAGTGGTGGTGCACGCCTGTAATCCAAGCTCTTGGGAGGCTGTAAACAGGCTGGTTCATATGAATCCAATCTAATAGTGAGACACTGAACAACTTATAGACCCTTCCCTAAAATACAAAGAGAAAAAAAAAAAGAAAAAGAAATGATACAGTATAGACTCATGTAAATATTTTTCTTTTGGAAAGAATTTTGTGTCCCCTTCTCCCCATAATGAACTTGAGATAGCTGGCTACCTGATGTACACTCTCTTGTGACCAAAGATTTTTGTATTATTCATAATAATAATTAATAACTTGCATTAGCTGGGCTATAGTATTTATCAGCATATTTGTATACATATTGTACTTTTCCTACATTAAAGTAACTAATATTTTCATTTTTTATGTAAGAAAATGACAGTTTGCAGCTTTACGGGCCTTCCAAATATTTCCATGCAGAGATTACAAAGCAATGACACTCAACTAATTAGAATACATGGGTTCTAAACAAATCCTTGATCAGCAACAGGGGTGCTTTTTACATTTTCCTGTGATATCATCATAACATGATTATTCCCTAATAATCATTTCTGCTAGTTTGAAATACAACAAAAAGTAATAGTACAAGTGACCTATGTATATAATACATAGTCATAGCAAGAAGACTACTTAGAGTTATCTAGATCTTTACCTTTGCAATTTCTGAGGGACAGATACTTTACACAGAAGTAAGGTGTTGTTCACACTCTGAAACTTACTGAGTTAGAAGAACTATCAAGTAAAAATACCACTAATGCACAGTTGCTTCCTAACACTCCCGAGAGAAGAACCAGAAAACAAAGGAAATGTCCAATAAAATGGAGAAATGCCACAAATTTTCCCACAGGGACAGATGACACACTCTGGTGCTTGCTATGCTTTACTAAGTCATTGATTCTAATATTTAATGAACATTTTTCTTCTTTCCAAAAGGAGTTGAAAGTCTTAAATCCAAAAACCATAATCCTTATAATGTATAGATCATTCACGTAGAAGCAATGACAATGGCAAGATGAAACACTGGTATTTACCATATGATAACATAATGAAATGAAATATCCCATCTACTCAAAGAGAGTGATAAAGTCATCCTTTAACAGAGTGGTTTGGTACGAGAAATATGCAGAAAATGTATACATGTTTGGACTAGGGCTATATGTTGACTAATATGTTGAATAAATCTAGCAGTGACCTTTCTGCCACTGCCTCTTTGTTTGTCTAGAATTTAACCTTCAGCCATCCTTGGAACAATTTAGATATAGGAGTCACCAAAGATATGCTGTAGAATCATAAATATGCTCTCTCTTCAGCTATTAAAATAATGATGAGTTTTTGTGGCTTTTAATGTGATGAAACCACATAGGTGTCCTGTGTCAACAAACAATACTTGAGACAATCTGTTTTCATTAAGTAGAAAACTATTGAGAATTTCTCAAGGATATATTATAAAAAAGAAAGCATCTGGATTTATTTCTGAATTTGTGGGCAGTCTACATTTTTACGTCCTTCTAGTTCTATTTTGCTATCTCAATATCTTGATTTCCTGATACCTTATATTTGCATTAGATTTTCTTGAGTGACATGGAAAGGAGTTATTCACACAAATTTCTTGCATATGTCACCAGGGAAACTATTCAATCTTGATTCTCAATTTTATAGATCTGCAAATTTCTCTTAGTTCAATGATACAAAAGACTCATGTCAGAAAAATTAACAAATATTGCATCCTAAATCAGAGCTAAAGTGTTAATTTTTCAGAAGAATATTTATGGAAGAGAAAAATATTAATTAGTGCTTTAAGTGAAATATCACTGGAAATTTTCAATCATTTTGATTGAAGATTATGTATCTGTCATTTCCTAAGAATGACTGCAGGGAAGTTGAATTTCCTAACTTTATTAGTAGAAGTATAATAAAAATTTGTTTCTATTGAAGTCATATCAGCCATTTATACAATGGAAAAGTGCCAACCACTATCTGCTGCTTGAACTAACAAGCCAACATTGCATATATTTCCATCTTATCAAAATGATAGACATGAACTAGAAGAAATTTCATGGAGAAATATAAATGATTGTCTTCATGTTATCTTTCTGCAATTACAATACAAAATTAATTCACATACTCCGGCAATTGAACTATGTCTGTCTTTCAGAAGTCCTCCAAGAAGTTGATAGAACTCCTGTCTACACTAATTTTCAAAAGGAATTATTAATATTATTTCTATAAAACCAAGATCATAGGTTTTTTTGTGGTTCTGGGGGTTTAACCCAGGGCCTTATTCATGAAAAACAAAACTCTATCACTGAGCCACATCTGCAACCCTAGATTACACTTTTAACATAACAAAAGAGGTTAAAAATAAGAATGTACAGAGTGGGTGGTTTTTCTGTTTTGCAGATTTTCACCTATCTTTGTAATACTATATGTTTCCTACTTGTAACAGATGTATTTCTTTTTCTAACTCATCAAGCAATTATGACTAATGGCACCTTATATACTTTATGCCAATATTAATATAATTAACAGAAAATATTAGTACAGTAATATGGTTTATAATTACCCCATAATGTGATTGTTGTCTCAGCCAAAATATTACTGATCAAAAGTAAAAATCAGAATTATCCAAAATTAGAAACATCTATTATAATCCGTTTGAATGTTTTTTTTACGTAAGTTCTGTAGGTTTTGTTATTTATTACCTATTACATGAAATAATTTTTAAAATATTTTGTTCTCAAATCATTTGTGTGGTAGACATGGAGGGTTAATTGTAAATATGAAGTAGACCAGATTTTAATCTGTATTAAGGTAATAGAAAATGGAATGTAACAGAAAATTAGCAATGTCTAACAGAAAAAAATAAAGCAAACATTCAAATAAGTGTTTTATAAGATAAGCACAAATGGTTTATACCACCATTTTGTAGGAAACATGTATATACAGGGTTCTTTCATGTTTTAGTTTATGAAAAACATTTTCATAAGTCAACACAAGAATAACTATTACACTGTGTATCATCTTCAAAGAAGTTAACGTGATATAAATTAAAACATTCTTACAAAAAAGAAACAAATGGATAACACAAACTTTGCAATGAACTAAAAAGCTTTTAGTACTATTGATACAAATGACCAATATATTGAAACATTTTTGAAACAGTAATATATGCAATTTGACAGCATCCTAAATTCCTCCTACTTTCTATTTATCCCTCTATTTTTGTTCATTATTTGTATATATAGATATATGTATATGTATATATAGATATATATAGATATTTCTTACATAAGAAAAAGTAATATTTCTGCTTGTATGTGTTACTTATTTTATCTAACATCATATATTCATGTTGCATCCATTTACCTACAAATGCTTCAAGTTTCTCTTTATAACAGTTTAGTAATCTATTGTGTAGTTTTTCTTAATCATTCATCTGTTAATAAGCATATGCTATACTGTTTCCAAGATTTTGCTACTAAAAATTTTGTTGTTATAAACACAGGTATGCATGTATCACTATAATATGATGGTTTTACCTTTTGTGGAAAGACACATGCAAAGTGAATAGGTGGATGAAATGGAATTTCTACTTTTAATTTTTTGAGGAATCTCAACAGTGACCTCCATAGTAATTGTACCAACTTATATTCCCACCAACAGTGTAGTGGTGTTCCTTATTCCCCTAGTTCCTCGTCATTTGTTATCTGGATTGCTTAATGGAAACCATTCTTTCTGGGGTAAGATAGTATCTCAGTGTACTTTTAATTGCAATTATTTAATTGCCAGTGATGATGAGAATTTTTCATCTATTCATTTTTTATTTGTATTTCTGAGAAGTGTCTACTATTTATTTATTTATTTATTTATTTATTTATTTATTTATAAAAGGATTTCTTTTTTTCATATTTTAGTACAGGGTCTACAGAGTCTCACTACACAGATCAGACTCACAGTGATCCTCTTGTTTCCAGCCTCTCAAGCACTTGGATTACACTGGCATTCCACCAGTCTTATTTATTATTTTTAAATAATACAGAATGGTAATAAAAAACAGTACTAGAAATGATACAAAATTTCACTAAACAAAATAATAGGAATTCATGTATCATTGCTCTATTGAATGATGCTGTCTTTAGTCATTTAGGTTACCAGATATAAATGTGAAAAATTGATTTAAAACAAAAATAAAGCAACAACAAAAAGTTATGAGAAATAAAAAGAAAAATAATAAGAATAAAAAGAAAAAATAATTGTTAAGTGCTCCTTTCAAAAGACTAGCAGAAATCAGCAGTACAATTGTCCAAATTATCCTGCATATATAGATAAATATATTTTTTCCTTCCTTCTTTTGTAATTTTTCCTCATCCACATTTTTCCTTTTCATTGCACAGCTTCTTTCCCTTTCACGATATCTATTGTACCTTTCAGATTTTATTTACTCTTTCAGGTTCTCGCACTAGTGAGACAATGCAATGTTTGCACATGTAGGTCTGATTTATTTCACTTACTAATACTGTCAAATCTATTTTTTTCTATATTCATAATGATAGTCCAATTTGTGGACTAGTTGGCAAACTTTCCCATTCTGTAGATTGTTTCTTCACTCTATTGGTTGTTCCCTTTGCTGTGTAAAAGATTTCTAATTGAATAGGATCTCATTTGTTGACTCTCAGTATTACTTCTTATACCATTGGAATTCAATTCAGAAAGTCCTTGCCTATGCCTATGTCCTCAAAAAACGTATCTATTTCATCTTTCAGCAAATTGTTTCTGTTTTAATATGTAGAGTCTTGGTCTATTTTAGTTCATTGTGGTGACTTGACAACTCGTTGTTACCTTGTAACACGCGACTGAACTTAATCAGTGAGGTGCTGGATATGGAAGACCCATCTAAGGATTGTTGTCAACAACATAAAAAAGAGAACTGGAGAGGAAGATAGGGGGCCGTTGGTTCTCCTGTGGGAGTTTACCATGCTGAATTTCTTGATATGACCTCAGCTGTTCTCACTGTCAAAGTTTCTCTGAACTTCATTGCTGCTGAAAATGGCTTTGGATGGCCTTGGGGGAGCTCCAGTCCCCACTTTGAAGATCCCCTCCGGGCTGCAGAAGAGAAGATGGTGCACTATTTAATAACATGAAGAAGCTTGTTGTGCTGATTTCCCTGATATGAACTTGGCTGTTCTCATCATTGGAGGAGCTCAGGACCTTGTTGTCACTGAGGATGGCTGTGATGCTTTTCTGGTGAACTTTAGTCATTACTTTAAGAGTCACCACCTGGCTCCAGTGCAGATTTCTCAGCTTACTAGCACAGGTCCTCCATCTCACTGACACAGACTTTCTAGCCTCCAACATTTACCATTAGTCCTTCCCAGTGAAATCCTTGAAAAGGGATTCATGAGACATTATTGTGGGCTCTGGGCCTTCTTTTGAACTCGTGGGGGGGGGGGCATTGTTAAGGGCTCTAGGTCTTCAGCTATACACATTCAGCATATTGCCATGGGATCCAGGCTCTCATTGGGATTCTGTTGGACTTTAGGTTGTAGACAGATTTCCTGTACTCTTTTTGTACTAAACTCATTGGGTGAATAATATAAAATAATCCTGTAAGTTATGTGTCCGGTATTGAATTGCCTTCCTTGTAAACTCTGACTACAACATACATGGTGATATATATTTTTTTCAGTCTTCTGTATGAAGATAAACAATTTTCCTAGAACAATTTATTAAAGAGTTTATGATTTTGTCTTCTTTAACAAAAAATCAAATAGCTGTATGTGACTGGAGTTACACCTGCTTCTTCTCTTCTGTTGATGTACAAGGATAATTTGGTGTCAAGACTATAATTTTCCCTTTCCTGATCTTGGCATCAGGTGGAAAAGAATTCATCATGACAGCCTCATGAATGGTGAGAGACCACATGCAAGGAACTAAGTTGTATCAAAACAGTTTATTGCAAAGTAAAATGTACTACAAGAGAGCCAGGTGGCCACAAGAGTGTGAGCAACTCCATTTGTCTTTGTTCTCATTTCATTTATTCTTTCAGGCTCACTGAGTCTGAGGTGTTCTATGCTCTACTAATGCAAAGTCATGCTTTATTCCTACCTGACTTTAATTTTGAAGTGTGTTGAGTAGAAACTCCGCAGTCCTCCATAAAAAAACGCTTATATTTGCTTCAACTCAGTTTGTTGAGGCCATTACACATCCAGGGTCCTCCCCCAATATTTTGTTGCCAGAAACAGCAGCTTGTTAACAGATTAACCTCAAATACCTTGAGGGAAGTACAGCTATCACTTCTCTCTTTCTAATCATTATTCCTTTTATTTCACTCTCTTTGCTAAATGTTCTGGCTAATGCTTCCAGAAAAATATTGAATAAAAATGGAGACAGTCTATATCCTGTAGTTCTTTTTGATTAGGTCTTTCTCTGTTTTTGTTATCAGAATAATACTCCAGGGTGAATTTAGGAGTATTGTTTCACTTTCAGTTTCATTGAAGAGTTTTAGAAGAGTTGGGAATAAATCTCTAAATTTCTTGTAGAATTTAGTTGTGAATCCATTAGGACCTGGATTTTTCTTTGTTGGTAGTTTTTTTTTTTTAACACATCTTTAATTTCCTTTCTTGTTATTGGGTTATTTAGAGTTTGTGTATCTTCTTGGCTCAGTTTTGACATTTTGTATGTATCTAAGAAAATGTTCATTTGCTCTGTGTTTTCAATCCTGTAAGAATAGAGCTTTTCAAGTAGGTTTTGATGATCTTCTGAATTTCTTTAGGGTTTGAAGTGATTTCAGCCTTTTCATTCTTTATTGCAAAAATTTGAGCGTTTTTTTTTTCTTTGTTTGATAAGCTTGGCTAGCACTTATCAATTTTATTTATTCTTTCAAAGTGCCAACTTTTTAATTGATTTATTCTTTGTATTGTTTTTTTACTTTCCAAGGTATTAATTCTTTCTCTGACCTTTATATTTTCCTGTATTTTTTGGGCTTTGGACTTGACTTGCTCTTTTTCTAGAAGTTTGAATTGCAACACAAGTTCTTTCATTTGGGTTTGTTCACTTTTCAAATGTATACATTCATCACAATAAATTTCCTTCCTAAGACAGTTTTATTGTATCTCACAGATTCTGGTGAGTTGTATCTGAAATTTCATTTGATTGTAAATATTATTTAATTTCTTCTTTAATTTCATCTGTGACCCACTGATTGTTTAGGAGGTTGTTATTTAATTTCCATGTGTTTATGTTATTTTAGTGCTTTCTTTTGGCAATAATTTCCAGTTTCATTGCGCTATGTTCAGATAACATGCATGGGATAATTTAAATTCATTTGCATTCACTTTAAATGCTCTGTATGCTAGTATATTGTCTCTTTTGGATAATGTCGCAAATGTAGTTGAGTAAAATGCATATTCTGTTGTTGTTTTGTAGAACACTCTATAAAAGTCTACTAAATCCATTTCTTCACAAGTTTATTTTAGTTCTGTTATTTCTTTTTTGATTTTGCCTAATTTATCTAATCTCTTTGTGACAGTGGTATGTTAAAGTCCCCCACTGCAATTGTACTATTTCTCATTTGATTTTTATGTCTGTTAAA
>NDGN011482968.1:0-24909 GCA_002564285.1 Tympanoctomys barrerae
CCCCTAATCCCAGCAGCACTCACACCCATAATCCCAGCAGCACTCACACCCATAATCCCAGCACATCATGAGTTAATCACAAACTCTAGAAGTCTACCCCACGACTGCATGAGGCTTTGGGGAGACAACTAGACACAAATCATAACAACATTGTTCACAGGGCTACTCTATACCTATTCCCCTTGGTTTTTGTGTCTTTGCAAGCTGCTTACCCCAGTCCTTCCTTCCCTGCCTCCCTGCTAAGTAATTTTTGCCTTATTCTATGGATGGTTGTGGCAAGAGACTAGAACAATCAATCAAACACTTGACCAAGATTTGATGGGCACCCCAAACACACCGGACGCTCCCCCAGGTCAGGTTGAATCCCTCACTACCTTGCCAGCGTAATGTCACAGAACACACAGGCCTGAGTTATGTCTCTTTCTGAAAGCAACTCAGGAAAAACTCTATAACATGACAACCTTGGGGACCTTGGCTGTGGCCCATCCCAGGGTCACTGCCAGCTCTGATGTCACTGCTTCTAGTTGGTCCTCGGAAAGAGGTGGTAAGTGTAGCAGGAGATGCCCTCCCAAGCCAGTATACTTTAGTCTGTCAGTTGCCTAGGTAACAGTTCCGGTTGCAGTTCCTGTGATGTTGGTTTCTTAGAAACTGCTGGTCCCTGTGATGCACAGCGTAAGGACCAGTCCCTAGCTGGCGAGCCGTATTGCCTCTGCACTTGCTGCTTGCTTATTCCACAGAAGCCCTAGACCACCAAAGGTCAGGGCCTGATATTTTGGGAATGACGCTGATCAGTGCCTGTTTATTTAAATCAATCCGCCTCCCAAGCCTAGATGTCGCCTTGGTCTTACTGTTTGCTGCAGCACAGGAGACCAAATCCACCCAGACCAGCTCCCCCTGCTGCAGCGGCTAGAATGGGGGGCAGGCTGCAGACACCAGGAAGTGAGGGGGACCTGAGCAATCCAATTTTAGCACCCATGTTCTTCTCCAGTTTCCAGTAATCACAGTCTCTAGCGTCTGCTTAGCGCCACACCTGACAGCCGTCCACAAATCCTCACTGTTTCTCACACGATGCTTTAGCACCAAGGCCGTCATGACTCAGCTGCCAGAGGCCTGCATGGAGCCAAGCTGTGGGCGCTGCCACTGCAGGTGTCCCCACTGAGAGGGAGCCACAGCAGGCCCCACACCACCCACAGTGAGCTTCGGGAAGTAGCGGGTCAGCTGTTCCTTGAGGGCAGCACCCACGGCGTGTCCCTGCCTGATGGAGCTGCCGGGCTGGAAATCCTTGCCACCCTGGGCACGGGGGCGGCCCTGCTGGCAGGCTGCCTGGCCCCACGTCCCACGACTCTAATCTGGGCTCTCGTTTCCCGGCACTCATCAGGAAGTGCTGCACCCCTGGAGGGCCACTGTGAGAGACTTGCTCCCGGGAGCTGTGGCAGTGGGGCCAGTGGCTCTGGAGTAAGTGCCCTGGCTTCTCCAAGCAGCCTGCCGTCAAGAAGGCCCTGGTGCCTGGAGTCTGCTTCATTTACTGGTTTCTGAAATCAGAACTCCTGCCCAAGCTTTCGGCTTCCCTCACTACTGCTAAAGGCGAGGTGCGTGCCAGGGCAGCTTCAGCCCTTGGGATGCAGGCAGAACACGACAAACGTTAGCGCTGGATCACATGTTCTGGGTGACCATGGGGGTCTCTGGAGAAAGTGGGCTTTTAGGATTTGGACCGATAGCTTTTTCTCATCTCGGCTGCCAATGGGCTATTCAGACTGAGGAAGACTCAGAAACTTTGGGGCCACGTGAGCCACAGCCACTGCTGCATAGGCAGGCACCCTGGAGGCCAGGGAACTGCAGGTGGCATGCACTGCCGCAGGATCAACTGGGACAGATATCACCCAGGTTACTTAGGGAAGGTTGGTAGGAGGCATAAACCTTCTGCCCAGCTGTCAACCTGGACAAACTGTGGACACTGGTAGGTGAGCAGACACGAGTACCATGAAACACAAGACTGGAGTCGCACCCACCCCTGGTGTGGGGAGATTCAGCCACACAAAGTTCCTGTGGTAGGAAAGCTCCCAAAGCAGCTTGTCATCATGAAGGCAAATTCTTCAGCAGAAGGGCTGAGGAGAAGAGGAAGGGTGTATGTGCCTGAGGCTGTGTGCTGGGGGATTGAAGCCACAGGACAGGGGGCTCATTAAATGCTAACAAGTAGTTTTTGGAACAAAACAAAACAAAAAAAGATTTGGACTGATAACCTCACCTGCGGGGGAGATCCAGGACCAAAGAGAGCAGCCCCAGCTTTGAGGCCATTCCTGAGGCGTAAGCTGACTTCAAAAGCAGCCCACCCGACCCTCCTCAAACCCATGCTTAGAAGTCCAGGCAAAGCCACAGTGATGTCGGAGCCCTCCGCTGTCTGACCCCAGCGTGTGATCCTTGGATCTCCCAGGTGTTGCCCCGTGAACCCTCACAGCCTGGACTTTACAACCTCCGGCCTCCCCAATCCACTCCTGATGCCTTTGTCTTTCTGTTCCTTGTGACGACACTGATCCCACCATTGAATGCGTCAGGTCGCATTTCAGCAGTTTGGAGTTTTAAATACAGCATCCCCCAATCTCCTGTGCATCCCAAAGGAACTGACAAGGTCTACAGCCAGATGACTGGGGCAGCCTCGAAGGACCAGGTCCGTATTGTGCTTAGCCGGCATATGGGTGCCCAGGAAGGGCAGAGTGAGTAGACACAGCGGTCTTTCTGTCTGAGGTTCATCTCCTGGAGCTTTGCTGTTGTTGCAGCTGGGAGCCCAGAAGGAGGCCAAGGCCCAAGGAAAGTGCAAACGCAGGGCAAACAGAGCGGCTGCCAGGGCCGCGGTCTACGGCCCCACTGCGAGGCAAGCCCAGGGTTTTAGATCCCTGCTTGATTCCTACTGGGAAAGGATACACCCAGTGTGACTTTCATCCTCCATCCTGCTGCGTGGACTCAGGAATGCATGTGCCCCCTGGAGCCACCCTGAGCTTGGACCCACGCGTCGGTCTCCCTCCGAGGCACTGAGCAGAAGGAGGCAGTCAGGCCCCGCTCCATTGTTTACCCGAATATCCCAGGCTCGCCTGAATGTCGGCTTCCTATCTGCCAAATGACAGGGTTTAGCTGGGTAATTTCTGGAGACGGCTCTTAGCTCACTGTCTGTTTTCTGCATGAGTGGAACATCGGGAGGAGTGAGGGGTAACGGAGCATTTTAAAGCTGCAAGATTCAGGACACAGGCATCTTCTCTCACCTTGTAGCTGCTTCGCAGAGACAATTCATCCCAGCCCAAACTACTGAGTAGGCTCTGGAAGCTGTGGGCCTCGGGACCGCATTTCTGTAACCTGGGATGGAGGCGCCTCGCGGCACTGGAGTGAGAGAGAGCAGTTGCCGAATGGCTGCGTCCTGCCTTTCCACCTTGCGTAGCTTCTTAAAGTGAACCCCGTTTCTCAGCTGTTGTTTCCGGTCCTCTGCAGACTGGTGCAAATGTTAGAGAGTCCTAGCAGGTGCTCAGCAGGATTCCAGAGAGTGGTCCTCATGGCCCCCCTTGCCTATGGGCACAGTGGACTCTACTGGTGCTGAACCTAAGCTGTCTTTGTGGCTTGTGGTCCACCTCTCCAGGTGGTGGCCTTGGTGAGCCTTTCAAGTGGACAGCAAAAGCCTTGTGCAATCACCCCTAAATCCACCAAATGGTCCGTTCTCGGTATTGGTGGGCAGCAGGAGGTGGCCAGAGCTATGGTCAACTGCAGCCTTTGAGAAACACTCATGTTACATAACTACCCTCAGCAAAACAAAGAACAAATCCTGAATCCCTGGAACCTGACAACAGGGTGGGGGTGAGGGTGGGAGTGGGGGTGGGGGAGGGACAAGGCCAAGTGAGGGGCAGCCTTGAACTGGATTCTCAGAAGTTCCAGGACAATTTACTTTCCATCGAGGACATGGTTTATGACTGTTGCCTCTGAGACTTCCTGATGTAAAAAAGAAAGAAGAAAACAATTTTTCACCCCCATGGCCACCTCCACGGTATAGCACTGGTGCATACCGGGCTTCAAGGATGGCCCCTGTCTTATCACCGGTGTCCCCAGTTCCTCACCCATCCAGCGCCACCAGTGGCTTCTCTAGCTCGCCAGCAGCACCAGACATTAAACTGTCTCCCCGCAAACCCTAACCTCACAGAACCCCCAAGCCACTGTGGTCTGGAGAATCTAGTCCTCTCTGGCTCTCCACTGGCATCTCACACATACCCAGTGGGGCTCTTTAGCCTCCCACAGCCTCTGTTTTCTGATCTGTAAACCTGCACAGATTGGGGGCTGTGACAACCAGACAGGCCAGAAGCCACCTAGGTGGCCCCCTAAGTGTGTGTCCTCATGTTCCCAGCCACAATAACGAGGCCAGATGTCCCAGGGGAGCCCGGACGTTCTCTCACGCTTAACCCTGGGCTCTGGTTGGGTTAAGAGCCTCCAAACACATGGGCTGCCCTCCCCCGGAGTTAGCAGGCTTCATCTCTTCTCCCAAGAACAAGGCATGGTGATTAATGACTTGCCGGGGACAGATTCGAAAGAGCGCTGTAGGGCATGGCTGCCAGAGCCTAAGTCTTCCCTGAGCTCTGGAAAAGCTGGCTGGGACCACGGTCGCCTTGGGTGACAGCTAAAGATGCTGTGCAGAGGGGTGGCACCTCCTCTGACCTGCCCTGTGTTGGTCACACTGTGGGAAGCTGGGGACACCCCCACCCATGTCCCCAGCCCCAAAGTGGCCTCTTACAACTCTTCCAGGCAGGGTTGACTCCAGGCTCTGCCACACCAAGGAGTAGTCACGCACGCTCACCCAGCTTCTCGTCTCCCTCCCTGCTTATCTGGGCTCGCCAAGGGGTGCTCAGGCGGATGCTCCAGGGGTCTGGGTGGCGGCTCCTGGTCCCGAGGGAGAGGTGAGTGGCCACAGATGCCCCAGGACACACAGGTGCAGTGTCTGAGCTGCGTGACTTCTGTGCAGCCGCCTCCCACAGGCCAGCTTCCCGCCGGGCTTCCCCCGTCCAGTGCAGACGACACGCGCTTCATGCTCTCGCGCCCCCCCACCCCACCCCCCAACATTGGCCGCAGGAGAACTGGCTTTCCCCAGGCTCTTGGCCACTGTTTTTTCAAACTGATCATCCCAGCCCATCCCTGGATCCTAAAATCTATTTAGCGAGTTGCATGCCCACCAAGTCAGAACCCAAATAATGCTGCGTCTTAGTGTTTCATGTGACCGTGTCTCAATTATTCACGTGAACGCATGCACACACACACACACACACACACACACACACAGGATAAATCTACTTTTTTTTTTTTAAGGTCTAAGGATTGAACCCATGGCCTTCACACTGAGCTATACCCTGTCTTAAAAATATATTATATATATAATATATTATATAATATATAATACATTATATAATATATTATATATTACATATACATATTATATATTACACATTATATATAGAGAGAGAGATTGAAAGAGAGAGAGAGAGAGAGACAGGGTCTCAGTCATTAAGTTGCTGAGGTGAGTCTCAAACTTTCAATCTTCCTGTCACGGCCTCAGAGAGCGCTGGGATTGCAGGCGTGCACCACCATACCCAGCTAAATGCACCACTTCTTTTTAAAAATGTATTTGGTACAGGGTCTCACTATGCAGCTTGGACTTGTAGTGATCCTCCTGTTTTCAGCCTCCCACCCCCCAGTGCTGGGATTACAGGCAAGTGCCACCCCGCCCCGTCTCAGTGGCCAGCTCAGCGTGCTCAGGAGCGGGGCCAGCGCAGCATGTGGTGTGGGGAATGGAACCCTAAATGGACTACTTCTGACAGTATTGTGGCTGACAAAGTCTGAAGATTTTGCTCCGGATGAGCTTTGGGACTGTAAAGGTAGAGTCCAGGGACCAGAGAGCAGCAGACCTGTCCCAAGAGGCCCTACACCCTGCAGGATGCTGAATGCCATCTGCTTCCGTCTCCTGGTGCTCTCAGAACCCTATTTGTACTTTGTGCCTACAAGCATGCAGAAAGCCCCACTCATGTCCCTAATTACCACGGGAAGTGCTGGGGATCTATCTTCCTTCCTCCTCTGTTCCCACCGCCCTCTCTGTTCTCTTCCTGACCTATGACTCAGGCTCTGCTGCTCTGATCCGCCGGGCACCTTGGCTCCTGCCAGCCCCGGGTCTGCAGGCCACTTCCCAGCCCACTGTGGCAGGCATAGCCACGGGGACAACTCCTGCTTTGCAGCCATGTCCGTCACACCTGACCCTGCCTGGCCCGGGCCCCCTCACTTCTGATCTCTATGCCCAGTGCATCAGATGGTTGTCCAGCATCAGCTTTGGAATCCATCTGTGAAGTCCTCCTGGTCCCCTGTGTTACAGGCAGGGTAACAGACATCCCAAGAGTGTCCAGTGAGTTGCTTAAAGCCATGTGGCCGAGTCGGGACCCAGTGAGGATCCCACCTGGTCTTACATTTCTAGCTGGGGCCTCTTTCCAGCTGATTTGGACTTAAGTTTCCACAGCACAGGACAACAGTGGCTACACCTTGCAGATTGGTGACAAGGCAGAAGCCAGCTGCATGGGGCACACAGACAACAGTTAGAATGAGAGCCGGAGCACAGCTTCTCCCTTAAGTCCTGTCGGCAGCTCTGTGTCCTACCCTGGTTCCAAGTCATCCTTCTCTGTCACTTGTCACCTTTGTGTGAATTTGCTACTCTGGGAAGCTTCACTTTGTGGTCATGGCCATCAGGACATGAAGCAGCTGTCCTACAAACTTCCCAGGAAGCCCAGAATCCATCATGGCCTCCTCCAGATTGGAAGTTGGCAATCACCCTGCACGGGGCACGGGGTCTCCAGGCCACAGTGCAGACACAGCAGGGGCGTGGAGACCAGCAGGCCAGGGAGACGAGGACTCCTGTAGAGATCCCACGGCCACCAGGGGTGCATCCTGGCACAGGCAGCTCTGGGTAGTGATGGCATAAATGCTGGCCAGAGTGAGGCAGTCAGGGGCAGGAGGGCAGGGTGGTGGCTTCGCTCTGTATGGCACTGACATGGGGGACTCTGACATCACACATTCACCCAAACCCACAGAGCACACAGCACCAAGAGCGAGCCCTAATATGAACAAGGGCTTTTGTGAATAACAATGCCACTTACAATGACCTAGCACGTGAATATGAGACATAACCGACACCAGAAACTGGAGGGGCTGGGTGAGGACAGGGGGTACACTGTCCTTCCTGCTCAGTTATTCTGCAAACTGAAAATGCTCATCCTCCTGCAAAAGTCTGTTAGTTAAAAAAACAAAGGCAACAAGTGGGCAGAGGTGGCTCCAGTTCCATCCGCCCCCCAATCACCACCTCCCGCCCCGCCCACCTGCAGTTGGTCATCGCTGCAGGAGACAGCAGGGTGCCTGTGACCAATGGACTTGCCTGCAGCCCCTCAGAGCTGTCCACAGCCCTCGGCTCACTGGGCCGGGAAATGGAGAGGCTACATCATCACGTGGCCTCTGCCCCAGGTCCTTCCTGAGGGCAAGGGACAGGCACATTCCTACAGCAGGCTTGGGGTCAGGAAGCCATGGGATCCTGTCCAGGTTCAACCCCCTGGCAGGCAAGATCAGTGTGGCTGGGTTGGGCAGCCAGGAAGCCAGGGACAAAGGTCTCAGTAGCAGGTCTGACCCCTCAGGGCCAAGCCCAGGCAGGAGGGCCGAGTGAAGGTTCTCCTGCCTTCCCACCCAGGACAGAGGCCAAGCGCCAGCTGGAGCCCAGCACGTCCGGGGGTGGGGAACGGGGGACAGCCTGCAGCTGAGGAACTTGGTTTCCTGGTGGGAACTCGAGAGGCTGTAAATCACGCTGCTAATGAATCCAAACAAGGGATTTGTGAGGCTTTTTTTTTTTTCCTTTCTGTTTTTTGTTTTTGCTGCCAATAAACCCATTCTGTTCTAGAGGTGCTCGTTACATAAGGAGACGGAGGGAAATGCTGGGGTGTGACGCTGAAGGCACCAGACTTGAGGGGTGTCTCGGATCAGCAGCTGCTCCGGTGGGGAGTCAGGTACAAAAAACAGGGGCTTGCTTGCAGCTGTGCTTTGTCAAGAAAGAAAAAAATCCTGCTTCTCACCTCCTGGGGCCTGGGGTAAAAGCCATCTCTTAGGAGAGAGTGGAGACCTGGGCTCTGGGATGTCCTTGTCCTCTCGGGCAGGTGGCTCTGTAACTGTTTCATGGATGTGTTTGGGAAACAGCTTCCTGGAGAATGTCATCAGCCTTTGTCACTCATGCCCTACTATAGGAGCCTGGGGTCTTTAATCCAGGGGACTCTCCTGGAGCCAGAGGAACCCCGGGGTTGGGGTGGGGCTGGTCCCCAGCAGGGACAGCACTTTCTCCTCTCACAGTTTGCATGTGTCCCCCAGAAGTCATGTGCTGGAAACTTAATCTCAAATTAATACGTTAATGGGAGACAGAGGCGGGCCTTTGGAGGACATAGGGGCAGATGACATGCAGAGGGTGGGGACCCCGCAGTGGCCATGATGGCTTCTTAAGAGGAAGAGGACAGTGCTGAGTGTGCACACCTGCCGTCTTGTCGCTAGATGTACAGATGGGATGCCGGCCCTTGCCAGATGCTAAGCAGATGCAGCGCCATGCCCTCAGTGTCCCAGCCCCCATGACGGTGACCCCCACAGACCTGTGTTCTTTATCGCCCAGGTTTGAGCATGTCATTACTGCAACACAAAAGGGGTTAGGCCCCAGCAAGTCCGGAACCATGCACGCCTGCCTGTGTGACAGGGTCCTGGGGACCTTCCCTTCCACTCTACCCCAAGGGGCTCCACACACCAGGGCCTCGAGCCAGCATGAGTGGAACCTCTAGACACCTGCGGGAGGCTGACATTTCAGAAAGACCCATTTTCAACCTGATTGGGGAGCTCTAGGAAGGAGGGTCCCTGGCAGGGAAGGGGGAGCTGCTTGCGCTGTCCCCAGCTGTCACCTGGTCCCCTCTGGGTTTGCACATAGCCCTGTGATCATAGCTTAAAGTACAGGATCAAATGATCACAGTGGACCAGCTCTCCCTTCACCGTGTGCCCTGCCTGGAGGAAAGGGCGGCGCTAAACAGGTACTTCGTCAGCTGAGATCTTCAGAGGTTACCCACGGCCTGCAGGAGGGCTATGCACCTTGCCTGGCACCTAACGCACCCACGACCCAGCCCTGGCCCCAGCCTCTCCCTTCTCCTCTGCTACTCTTCTATGGTAGCCAAATTTCCCATGCCCTGGGTTGGGACCCGCTGAGGCCCTGCGATTCTCACAGGGCCGGCTCAGGTTTGCTATATAAAGACAACTTTCCAGGCGATGGGAAGCCCAGACGCAGCAACTGCACTCAAGACCATTCTGCATAGAAATCTAAAATGGTGTCAGCCACAGCGCAGGTCAAGGCTGTGCTGTCAGCTCATCAAGGATTTTTCTCCTTTATTTATTTTGTGGAGACAGGGTCTTGTTATGCAGTCCAGACTAGACCTGAACTCCTTATGTAGCCTAGTCTGGCCTTGAATTTGTGATGATGGTCCTGTCTCAGCTTCCACAGTGCTACACACTATTAAATGCGAGTGCCACCATGTCCTTCTTGTCTCCTTTTAAAGAGGCCCAGTGAGCCACGTACAGTGGTGCGTGCCCATGATCCCAAGTACTTGGCAGGCAGGGCAGGAAGAGCACAAATTCAAGCTCAGCCTGGGCAACTCAGCAACTCAGTAAGACCCTGCCTCAAAATTAAATAGTAATGGTAGTAGTAATAAGGCCTCCAGGGAAGAACAAAAATAAAATAAGATACAGAGACCTTTTATGTCATGAAGTTTGAGAGTCACTGGTGCCCACCATCGCCTGAACTGAACGAACCCTGTTCTTTTGGTCATTTACAACCTACTCATCCTTCCAGAGCTGTTGTTTGCTTGTTTATCTATTTATAGACAGGGTCTTGCCATGTAGTTCAGGCCAGCCTTGAACTCACTAGGCAGCCGATGCTGGTCTTCCCCCTTCCTCAGTTTCCCCCAGAGCTGGGATTACAGGTGTGTGCCATCACACCAGGGTCCAGAGCTATTTTTACTTACTCCTGCAAATTTACACCACCACTTTTCTGAAAAAACCAGGTGGGAAGGATCTCTCACAATACCTGAGACTTTTAAATCATTCACCCAACCTGTTGCCCATTGGTCATGAGGATAAAGTTTACTCCTGCGTGTATTATGACTCTGCTGAGGCTCTTGTGTCCAACTAATTTGTAAGAAAGAAGCATATATCAGGCTGAGAAGCCAGAACCCAAGGATACAGCCTTGGACAGCCGTTCTCTGGCCCTGGACCCCTCGCCACAACATCCCTGAAGGATCCACATTTAGTTGCTTATCCTGCCAAGGCGTCCTTCTGCAAATGCAAATCCAGTGCTTTCGCTTGTCCCAAACCCCAGGCTTGCACACTGTGCCCTTTGTGCTTATCACTTTGCATGTCCAGGAGTTCTTCCGATATCAGCACAAGAGGCTTCTGCTCATTGGTTTGGTCTGGGGCACTGTACTTACACTGAGCACCCCAGCATAACCAGCCACCCTTGGGTGACGCAGGCTGTCATGGCTTAGGTGCAGAAGCACCCCTCCCCAGTCTCGTGAGTTTGGGGGAGTGATTGGATCATGAGGATGCTCTAGTCATCAGCGGATCCCCTCACTGATGAACTTGTGGCTGCATGTGCGGTTAGGAGGTCACCCTGGTTGGCGGCTGTCACTAGGGGTGACCTTGCCCCCCGCTCTTTGTCTCTGTTTCCTGGCTGCCCTGGGATGAACAGTTGTCCTCTCCCAGGCCTCTCACCACGCCATAGCTGCTTGGAGCCAAACCCATGGACCGACACCCCGGAAACTGAGAACCAAAGTAAACGTCTCTTTCCTTCAAGCTTCAGGACTCAGGATTTTGTCCCAGCACCTAATACACAGTATGCTTTCAGTTTTGGGCCAATGCAGCTAATGAACGCTGTAGTGAAAGCTGCCCCAACTTCACGGTTCCAGGATATATTCCCAGTGCGGCTTCTGCCTCGAGGGCAGCCTATTTATGATTCCAGGTAGTTACTGTCCAGGCCTTCTTCAGGGTTGGGCCAGTTTGCTTTCTTCACCACAGTAAAGGACAGAGACTATTTCCCTGGAGCCTTACTAACAGATTACAGGGTCAGACTTCTGGATTATTGCAGGACTGGTGTCATGGTTTAGACCAAACCATTCCCCCAAAGTCTCCTTTGTTTAGAAATGGGGCTTTTTGAAGGTGACTGGCTCTTGGGGTGCCACACTCACCAGTGGGTTAATCTACTGATGCATTCATAGCTGAACGTGCTACTTGGATGTGGGGCCGGGCTGGAACAGGAGGGTCTCGGGGGTGTCTGACCTAGAAGAGTGCATCTATGTCCCCAGTGCCTGTCCTTATCTGTTTCCTGTGGCCACACCTTTCTACCATACTGTTTCTGTCCTGGAGCCAGTTGACCATGGATCGAACCCTTTGAAATCATAAGCCAGAATAACCCTTGCCTCCTTTTGGTCACAGGGGTCAGGTATTCTATCCCAGCAACAGCAAAGCCACTAACATTACTGGTAAGGAATGGCCTCCATGTGACCCAAATTTGCACCTGTTTGATGTTGTCTTCAGAGTCTTGCCATACCACAGAGCATCTCAAAGGGCAGAATCTCATAGAACAGTGTTTCAGAAAGTCCAGATAATGCGAGGGTTGTGAAATCAACTCAAGCCAAATGGCTGTTTTAATAAAACAGAAGAGGACCCGTGTCAGAACTTGTTTAATGAGTGTATGTGTCTCTCTGGGTCATGGCTCCTCATGATGCTCGGAGTCCAAGCTGAAAAGTTTCCCAATGAAGCAGTAAAAGTCAAATTGACACATTGACCAGGAGTACTAGGATGCCAATTAGTGGTGGAGACACCACCACTAATGCTTTCTCTTCCCATATATGCTGCTGTTTCCCACGGGGAGGTTCAGTCTAAGCACCAGCCCTTGGGTTGGGCTGTTGGGACCAACAGGAATGTGGCAGGAAATAGCATCCCTCATTGTCCAAGGCTAGGTGAGAAGGAGCCTTGCGGGTCCCCATATCATGCTGACAATCTTCCTTCCCTGAGACCACATTATAGGGAAGCCCAAGCTGGCCACGAGAAAAGCTTGCACGAGGCAGGACGAGCCACACAGCCAGTGCCGGCCCCAGATCTAAGAAGGGAGGTGCCTTTACTGTGCTCCAGTGGCAGCCACCATCTGAGAAAAAGCATTTGGAGCTCCTGTGACAGCCACTCAGCTGAGCCAGGTGACCTTCAGCACAAGAGAGAACCGAAATTATGTCTCCTCTTTGGGGGTGGTCTGTTACGCAGCCGTTGGTAATCAGGATGCAAGGCCACCGTGGGGAAGAGCCTGAACTATCTGTTTCCTACTCTCTAAAAGGAGAATCGCTGGAGCTCCTATGCGGAGATAAGTTAGTACATAGGAGCATCCAAACAAAAACATATCTGAGTTAAAATATAAAGAATGACTGTGACATGTGGGAATCATTTCTTTAAAATGCCAGTTATTACCTTAAACTGCTTGGCTGGCTGTAGGGGCAAGATGCTATTATCCCCGGGCCCAGAGGCTGAGATGACAGGCTCTTCTGCCTCAGAGCTTTGATTAGAGAGGTAGCTTCAACCAGGCCGGAATCCCTGCCAAGACTCATCCCAAATATACGCTGCTTTGCTCTAGCAAAGTAACGCTTTTTCCAGACCTATTTCTTATATTACTTGAGGCGGCTTGATAGAAGATGAGCACAGAGACGTGCTGCTTGCATAAAGCTGGCGCTCGGGGAGGCATCTTTCTTACAGGTGGTTCATTAGTTGATCAAATCATAAATTCGGGTAGGATCCTGGAATCCATCGAGGAATGCCATGGGGGTTGAGTTCAGAGAGGCCGAAGGGAGGCCCACAAGGAGGCTTGGTGACTGAGTTAGGGACCAAGGCGTCCCTGTAGCCCGAGAAGCCCTTTGGTGGGCTCTTAAATTCCTCAAGTGCTGATCTTATTTACTGCAGAAAGAATGAAAGGGGGGCCGGGGAGATAGCTCAGCAGAATAAGCACTTGCCTGTCAAGTACAAGGTCCTGAGTTCAATCCCCAGTAACCCCCCCACACACAAAAGAATGAATGAATGAAAGGAAGAAGAGAATGAGGGAGGGAGGTAAAGGGGAGGAAGGAAGAAAAGAAGGAAGGGATCAAGGGAGGAGGGAAGAAGGGAGGGAAAGAGGGAAGGAAGGGATCAAGGAAATAGGGAAAGAGGGAGGCAGAGAAAGTGGAAGGGAAGGAGGGAGAGAAGGAAGGAGGGAGGTGAGGAAAGAAGGGAGGGAAGGAGGAGATAGAGACCGAGCCACGTTGGTGATTTCGGGCCTAGGGAGAGTGGGAACAAACAGTAAGTGAAGGCTCTTGCAGATTTCTGTCTTTCACAGGGAGGAGAAGTAATTGCATGTTTGCCTGTGACTGCCAGGCAAGGGGACACACGAGGGGACCGTGCTCCCGGGAGTCTCATCAGCTCTGGTCCTGCCGATTAAAGCTAATGATGAGCAGGAAGGCTGGTACCAGGAGCCACTAAATAAAATGATTAACGAATACTTGTTCAAAGCTTAGGATGACTTCAAGGAGACAGTAGGAGTCTTGCGGGGGAGGGGGGATTTCAAACATACGTGGGGGCAACTGACATGTTTACTTTCACATCCACTAGGGAAACTATGCTAGAGTCCGGGATCAAGCGGCACATCAGGTATGCAAAGATAAAGTGTAGCCCCCAGCCACTCTCAGGGGCCTTCAGGTGGAGAAAGGGGAGGGGATTGACGATAAGGGACACAGGAGTGATTTTCAGGCTCCTTCACTGTCAGGTGCACCTGAGCGTGCCGCGGCTGGGTTCTGACAGCGAGCATGCTGAGGTGGGGCGGCTGGTCGTGCTCAGCCTGGTCTCTGGATTTACCGCAGCACCTAGGTATTTGCATCTATCCAGAAACACCCTTTGGAGTTTTTGGCAACCACACAACAGTTTCCTCATCTGTCGGGAGGGACTGGGGAAAGTGATCCAGCGGGAACTGCTGGCCAAGGGACTGGGGAATAATAACCTTCTCTTTAGAGATGTGGGTGGGAGCAAAGAGCAGGCTCCTCTCCCACACAGACAGCCCTTGGAGCCCTGCGAGATACCCATTCATTGGGCTTGGTGACAAGGAGGGAGGGACCAGGGGACATCTGATGGCACAGGTGACAGGTGCACTTGGACACTCGGATCTGTCTGCTACTGACATCTTTTCTCCCACTTGGAAGGTGGTGGGGGAACAACACTCATAGGCCGGGAAAGGCTTTGGTAGGGAAGAGGTGAAATGAAGAGAAAAAACAGAGGCCCTTGGAAATGCAGCCCTGGATGGTGGCCTGGCCGAGCACCCGGGCTCCAGGTGGCTGTGGAGAGCTGCTGGGGGAGAGCCGGTGACCCTGTGGGGACCTGGAGCAGACTGGAGGAGGTTCTCAGACCCTGCCAAGCCAGGCACACCAGTTCTCTTCATCTGCCCTCCCTCCCTCCCGCCCGCCCACCCTCCCCCCAGGCCCAGCCTTCCTTCCAAGCCGCCCCTAGAGCACACACTGGAAGACCAACTGGTAAGCGCATTTCAAGGCTGTGCGATTTGAGCAGATAAGTGTGGATGACTCAGAGCAAGTGGGTGGTGACAGATGCCTGCAGCCGACTCAGAGCTAGACTTGGCTGGGTCCTGAGAAGTGACGGGCTCAGGTCCTGGCCTGACATGAAGGGCGGATCCCAGCAGAGGTAGAGGACTCCAGGAGAAAGGGATGAATCTTTACCCAGAGCTGCCCGTTCCCACCCGTCCCTCCTGCCTCCACTGTGGGATGGGTGTGGGATCAATCCCGAGGATCCTGGTGGTGCCCTCTGTCCTCTGTGCTGGGAATCACCCAGGGCCCAGCCCCAAAGCCCAGCCTCCTCAACGCTACAGCCCAGGTGTGTCCAGCCCAGGCCCCCACTTGCCTTCAGTACCGAAAGTCGGTCTCTCACGGTGATCTGCAGAGCTGTCACTCTTGCTCCGTGTGAACAGCAACCCCTCCTCCAGCAGACTCCCTAACGGAAGAGGTGATCCTGGGGGTGGGGGCCCGAACCAAGCACTCCTTCTTGGGGTGGCAAATAGCTGAAAACCCACCTTGGAAAAGCTCCTTGTTTCCTGCTAGAGCCAGGCAGGGAAGGCTTTGAGGGAGGGCACCCTTGTCCCACAGCCTGCAAGGGTCTGGTGTCTTATGTACTGGAATCCGGCCCAGCGAGGCCCTTGCTCGAGAGTGACTAATAAGGGAAGGCCACGGTTACAGGCAGATGGCTGTCTTCCTCCAGAGGAGACATTAGACAGTAACATGCCACCGCATAACTCGCCTGTAAAGGAAAACGCAAACAGAACCCCAAACCTGGCTCGGTTTTCCTTCTGGTCTTGCTCTATGCCACCCCCTCCTCCCTTATAGCTTGGGGTGAGAGGTACCCAAGGGAGTCGAGAAGGGACTTTCTGATCCAAGAGAGGTTGTGATGTGAAGAGGCACTGTGGCCTCTGAGAGGCCAGAGAAGCTAAGGCCGTGAGAGAGCAGATGGCCAGTGAGGTCACCACAATCCTGGGACGGCCAGGCTGAGAGGAGGTGGGCTGAAGGGCTAGGAGCCAGAGGAACCCAAGGGAGCCCCAAGCCTTGCCTGAGTTGCCGATGGGTAAGCAGGGCGGAAACGCCCCGAGATTCACCAAAAACAATCCACTCAAGGCACCGCTGCGGAGGTGTTCGCCAGACTCTGCCGGGCTCCAAGGGGCCACAACCGTGCGAACCCTTGCCTGATGGCCCAGGCCCCCTGCGTACCAAGCCTCTGCCCTGTGCCAGGAACGGCCCCGTGGAACTGATCTGCACCCTAACCTGTGAGGCAGGCATGGGTGCCTCTTTTTAAGACAAAAAAGAGGTTCAAGGAAATAAGCTAACTTGCGCACGGCCCCCCGCGGCTATGTGATAGAACACAGTCCCAAGTCCCCAGCCCAAGGGTGCTGTGTCAGAAGGGAATGAGGCCAAGTTCTTGGGCACTGAGGGCTGGCGGCTCAATTGCGCTCTTGTCTCGACCCACATTGAGGTGTGAGTCCCACAGTCTCCCCGTAAGCCCCCTGTAGAGCTCTCAGCCCTTGGTCATACAAGTGACAAGGACACCGGTCCAGGTGGGGCTGGAAAGCACGGAGAGGCCATGCATGGACGCACTCCTCTGCTGCCTCCAGGATGCCAGGAGTTGCGGACGACCACGCCCAAGGCCTTCCGCAGTCACCCGTGGGCCCCACCCAGGCCTACTGTGAGAACCAAATGTGCACGATGCAGGCCACTGAGGTCCTCCAAGAGCACGCACGAGGCACCTGTGCGGCAGTTGGGGCCTGGGTTCGAACTCGTTTGCCACCTCCTGGCTGTGCTGTGTCAGGTAAATTATTCAAGTCAGAGAGCCTTTAGTTTCCTTGTAGAAGAGAAAGAAAACCTCCCAGGACTGTCACAAGAATGCAAAGATGAGCATCCAGGAACCTGACAAGGCTGGAGCCTGGTGCCTTTGACCTGTGTAGGTACAATTTCCTGGAATATGAAATACATCCAGGGGCCGGCCAAATAGCTCAGCAGATTAAAGCGCCTGCATGCAGGAGCAGGGGCCAGGGCTTCAATTCCCAGGCCTGCCTCGCTGGCCCTGCCCCTGGGGCACTGAGCCAGCAGTTGAGACTGGGTGTGGTGGTACCCACCTGTAACCCCAGCACTTGGGAGGCTGTAAACAGGAGGATCACTGTGTCCGATCTAGTAGTGAGACCCTGAACACCCTGTAGATGCTTCCCTAAAATACAGAGAGAGAGAGAGAGAGAGAGAGACAGAGAGAGAGAGGAGAGAGAGAGAGAGACAGAGAGAGAGAGACAGAGAGAGAAACACATCCAACTCCTGGCAGTTTAAGAGGTGACAGGAAAAAAGGAGGTGAACCTTTAAGAAGTGACAACCCTAGCTGACTGTGAGGTGTTAGCAATTGAATTGCTCTAAAAGAACGAACCAAGGAAACATGACTTCATGCGAAATAATGCTCATGACGAAATAACACGCATTAGCTTAGATTGATGGACTGAGTGTGGCTGGTGCTGAAGATTTGTTCAATAGGGGACAAGATGGTCTCTGTGGCCTGTGTGGGACAAGAGACTTGAAACTTTAAAGGAAAAAAAAAAAAAAAAAAAAGGTCTATAGTTTGAGGAAGAATCCCATTCCCAGCTGAGCTGCAGCAAGAAGTGGGGGAGATGGAGTGGGGGGTGCTCTTCCAGGGGCCTGTGCCAGACAGAGTAAGTACCTTAAATACTCCCAATTTTCCACTGTGTCCACTGAGCAAATTTAATCTTTTAGCCCTCAGTTTGCTCTTCTATAAAGAAGTCTGCTTTTCTCTCAAGGCCTAATGTTGGACCTAAACCAAACTGAACCAAGCAGAATACCTCACCTTTGACTCTTCTACTCCTCGGATGCCACCATGCAAGTTGAGGGGTCACTAGAAAGACGAGAAGCCCCTGGAGACCTCCTTGAGTAAAGCAAGCCACTCCGAGCCTGGCCCAGGGGCTCATGGGCCCAGGACCCTGGCTGAGCCCACTACCTCTGTCTGTCCAGTCTCCAGGAAGCCATGGGTCCCGCCTCCTCTTGCATTAGTCTTACCCGTGCACATCTAATAGCATCCGAGATCCGCTGGACCCTCTGCCCTCCCACCAGCCTCTGCCTGCATCCTGATGCAGCCTCAGGCCTGGCAGGTAGGTGCCTGCATAGCCCAGGCCTCCTCCAGCAGGGCCTGGCCCAACTTCTGGTGCTTAGCAATGCCGCTCTGTGCTCAGTTCACTACTAGCTCATCTGTCTGTCTGTCTGTCTGTCTGTCTGTCTGTCTGTCTGTCTGTCTTCTTTCTTTCTTAATGTATTTAGTACAGGGTTTATAGGGTCTCACTACATATATCGGACTCAATGATTCTCCTGTTTTCATCCTTCCAAGTGCTAGGATTACAAGCATGTGCCACCACACTCAGTCTCAGTCACCATCTCAGCGTACCCTGGGGGTGGGGCCGGCACAGCATGCTGGGGATCATACCCCAGTCCCTGTGCCTATCTAAGCAGGTGCTTAATCCGCTGAGCTATCTGCATGGCCCTCATGTTTCTTGAGTTGTGTGATATTGCCTTTTCTCTCCCATCTGGATCGCAAGTTCGGAGCATAGCATCAAGCTTCCTATTCTGCCTGTAGCCCCCACTGGGCTGCACTGGTCCCTAGGACCAAGGATCGAGACCATGCTGGAGCTCTCTTCAGGCATAGCTCAGATGGCTTGCGGATGGGGACTGTAAGTCAATACCAAATAAACAAAGTGACGGTGGCTTGCCCCAGGGGCCCAGCATCAGTGCTGGGAGAGGACTGGGCAGGCGCCCTGACTCTCACAGTCTTCCCAGCCCATATCTCAGCTAGTGCACTGCGGTGTCTCCGGCGCTGAGGGCCCCGGTCTCGGCCCCTGTTCACCTTCTGCCACCCCAGAATGCAGGTCCATCCCCTCCTCTGCTTCCCCACCCTTCTCTGCCCTCCTTTCTTTTTCACTGTCTTCCCTGCAAGTTAAACAAGCAACAAGTAAGCTTCCCAGGCGCTGCTTTCTAGCAGGACACCAGCCTGTGGGCCAGCATATCTGTGGGCAAGGGAGTCCCAGGGGATTCGTGGGCCGATCCCAGCAGCCCCCCATCTCGTCCCCAACATTTTCCATCTGGGGCCAATTGAATGAATGATGATTCGGGAAAACAGAGGAGAGGTAAAAGAATGTCAACTCTGCTGAGCTCTGGCTTTGCAGAGGGAACTTTAAGAGAAGGGAGCAAAAGATGAGGAAACCCTGAGTTCAGGACCCGACGTTGTCCCCTCCCTGCAGCCTGGGTTGGGGGAGGAGGCAGCTCCGCAGAACAGCGGTGAACCCCCCCTTCCTCCAATAGTGATTCTCTGTAGGTCCCTGAGAAAAGTTATATAAGGAGAAAACACACAGCTCTAACGGCGAGCAGAAACACCGTGCTCAGCCTTGGGGTATTTAATTTAATAAGGGGCTCCTGGGGAACAAAGCAACGATTCAGCATCGGCGTTGCATACAGAGGAGACAAAGCATCATTAGAAGAAGCAGCCACACATGGGGACGGACGCGCGCCATGCATCTAGAAGCCAGCTGGGAAGGTCTGCTTACTCAGCCCGTGGGGTCCCGAAGTCTCCTCTTCCCGGATGCCGGATGGCAGGGATGCAAGTGACACGAGACACGCAGCTCTCTCGGCTCTGACAAATCTGGCTGCCCCCCTCCAAAGGCCCATCCGAGAAGGGTTTCCCAAGCCCTCAGCACAGGCCGTTTCTAGGGTTGGGCTGCTCTCCGGAGCCACTGTCACTGCATGTCTGCAACAGATTGGCACCAGGCTGGGCGTGTTCCCAGTCCCCACAGCAGCGCAACAAGCGGCTGGCAGGCAGCATGAGCTGGCCTGAAACAGCGCAGGCAACAGTCCGGTTGGCTGGAGCCAGTTTGTTGTTCCAAACGCAGGCAGAGCCCAGGCAGATCCCTTGCTCGCTGACGGGACTGCAGCAAACTGTCATTACCACCTGTGTCGGGGCTGCGGGAGGCACCTCGTCGCCTGGCGTACTGCACAGGCAGCAGCAGGAGGGAGGGCTGAGCTGAGCTTTAAAAAGACAGGCAGCAGGGGCTGGGTGGAGAGAGGCAGGTACCCAGGCCAGTGATGCGGGAGCCGAGGCTCTGGGCTCTCAGTCCTCCAGCTACACAGCACCCCTGTGCTGTCCCCACTTGACTCACAACAAGGCTGGTGAACTTCTGAGATCCAGACCATTTGGAATTCCTTGTTCTTGGAGCATAGAGAACTCAGCCCTTTCTCTGCTACAGCGATGGCTGCGGCCTCCTGCAAGGCTCTGCTGGTGGAAGCCCCATTAACACGTGGCTGCTCAGCTTCAGACCCCGGGGAGGCAGCACAGCCTTGGTGGCACTGAGCTTGCCCTTTATTTACTGTTTTCTTTGTTTGTTTTTGGTCTTTTTGAGACAGGCTCGGGCTATGCAGTTCAGGCTGGCCTTGAGCTCGCTTCGCAGCCCAGGCTGGTCTCACATTCACACGACACTCCCGCCTCAGCCTCCCAGTGCTGGGATAACAGGCATGCGCCTCCACGCCCAGCTATTTACTGTCTTGATGGGACCCTGCTTAGCCAGGAGGGACTGTCCCTACTGGGGAGCCAATTCCTAGAGAGGGGACACGACTCACCTGACTCACCCGAGAGCTCGTCTTCTCTGGTGCAAACCACAGACCCCGCCCTCTCTCCCCCGTCACACCCCGGCCACTTTCCTGTGCCCTCATCATCACAGAACAGGTACCACACAAGTAGGGGCCTCACCGACACCCCCAGGCACACCAAAACTATTCCAGCTGTCTGGCCCTGAGCCCGCTCACCCTGCCTTGCCTGGCCCTTCCCATGGGAACCAGGGCGAAGCTCCCGCCCACCTTTTCTCCTGGCTCCCTCCACCTCCTGGCCGGCCCTGCCACCGCCCTGTGTGCCGTGCTCTGCCGCCTGTCTCCAGGGACCTGTGAGTCCCTGGAGTAGAACAAATTTGTGAGTAGAACAAATTTCTTCCTTTCTCACTGCTGCTTCTGTATCTTCCTGTCCAGATTTAAGTGAATCCCAGGTCCCCTCCCAACAATACTCCAAGGGGTCCACAAGCCGGCTGGGAAGAAAATTGACTAGAGTCATGAAGGGAAAGTGGAGGTTCCCGTTTCAGGACCCTGCAATTAAACTTGCTGATGACTTGTGCTTCTCAGCACTGGAGGAATGACTTCAAAAGAGGGTTAGTGGCCCATCACAAAAAGTATGGAAGAGGATTCTTCTGAAGTGCTCTTATGAAAGAGATAAGATTTAGTGGGCAAAGATAAGGCTGGTGGCCATGAAGGGTAAGGATGGGTGATGTGCAAGATGTACTCAGGAAGGCTTTGCAGAGGTAGCCAAATAGTGTGGCATTGGTTTCTACCAAAGTTCAAGGGCAAAAAGGTCACTGTGGAAGGGTCTGAGACATCTAATGGGATTGGAATTTTGTGGGTTTCCCTGAGGATATTCTCAGGCTGGGAGGGTGACAGGCAGTCACTGTCCCTCTGATGGTCCATTTGGAGGGCTAAGGGGTGGGGGTGAGATGCCCCCGATGCTGGCTGCCGCAGACACCTGACTGCCCTCTGTGCTCAGCTGTTTTCCTGCCTGTAGCCCGAGCACAGGTTATACCCCCAGATCTTTCCAGGCCCAGGCGCTGACACTCTGTGACCACAGCCCAGGTCTGGGACATGGCTCAGTCACTTCTCAGTCTTCTACAAATCTGGTAGAAGCACTTGCTTTGAGCACCTCCCCGAGCTGCTGTTGTGATAATGGATGAACAAGCATTTGGAGAAAAATAAGCCTCAGCTTGGGATGTGCAGGATTATTCTGGAAGCAGAGGGCAGTGCTGGTATAAATGCCAGGCTTAGCAAAAAGCCGGCGAGTGCAGGGCTGACATCTTGCGGCTGGTCCCCTGGGCCCGCATGTGAGTGGCCAGCCTAAGGTCCAGCCAAACTCAATATTTTCCACTGCTGGTTCTGGAGTGAGCTGTGCCGGGCAAGCTGAGCTTGTTTTCTTTTCTGTGTGCTTTATTCCAAAGCACACAAACAAGCCCCAGAGGAAAAAGCCTAACTCACTTTGCTTGGAAAAGCTGGGGATGCCAAGGACATGGGTGCCACTGCCAAAGGGCTGGGAAGTTTGCTGCACACAGAGTCGAGCACCCAAGGGCCTCTGCAGTGCTGACAGTGGACAGGTCTGTTTCCGGTCCTCGGGGCACTCACTAGAGACCGAGGAGCACAAAGATCTGGGCTTGGCCAGCTTGCTTCCAACCACAGGTAGGGCCGCTGGCTTCGCTCTCCCATGCTTAGGTGGGCTTAGACTCTGAGCTTACTCACCTTCACTCCTTCATGGGTGGAAGTCAGCTCTCTTAAAAGACCAGGAAGATGGAAGAGACTAGCAAAGCCTGAAAATGATTGTTCAATGACAAAACCAAGAAACCAGCTTCACCAGCTCCATGTGGTCAGCGTGGGACACAGCCTGGAGGGCCCCAATCCACAGTCCTTCTGCTCAAGCAGAGGCTGAGTGGGCCCCTGGGACCCCAGGTAGACCCCAGAGATTCTGCAGGTCTCCACTCCTGGAAGCCCCGCCCACCCCAAGGACCCTTCCCTGGACCCCAAAGGTGCCATCCGGCCCCTTCCCATCAACAGATGCAGCGGAGGTACCTCTGACGCTGACCATGTCACTTGTGCTATCTCAGTCTGCAGAGCAGGGAAACATGCACAGGGCTGCTTGGTCAGAAAGGAAAATGAGGCTCCGAGAGGCTGCGTCACCAAAGCGAGAGAACAGAGAAGCCAGGCCGCCAGGATTCAAGGCCCAGCCCTGTGCCGCTGCTGCACGAACAGCTGCGCTCCCTCTTTTCTTCATTTCTGTTTGCTTATTTGCATCTTCTGCTCTCCCCTCCCCCCACCGTGGCCCAGGCTTGTTCTCTAATTAAAACTGAGAATATGTTCACACTCTGTGAGTGGCGGTACATCACGTAATGGTGGGGAATTGTCAAGTATGCTCTGACTGAGTTGTGTGATGTTATGAAATACAACAAAGTGAGTTCTGAGGGTAGCAAAATGACAGTGGAAATGTGGCGGGGGAATCTCACACCACGTGCAGCGTCGCTGGTGCTGTGCAGCTGGCAGAGACGACCAGAACCACGAGCACACGCACGGGCAAAGCATGGATAACAGCCGACCTGGGTCAGGTGCCCACCATCAGGAGCCTAGCGCAAAGCCTTGCCAGGTCCTAAGCCATCTCCGGCCACAGGCCTGAGCCAAGTGCTGTGCGCCAGGCTCACGTTCCCGGGACAAGCGCCAGACTCTCGTTCCCTGCACGTTCCCTTGCAGGGTACAAGCACACAGCCACTGCCCTGACACCAGCGGAACCCTGCAGCCCTGCCTCCTGGCCGCAGAACGGGCCTGCAGAGGACGTGCAGAGGGTGTGTAGAAGGCCGACAGCAGCCGTCCTGGAGTAGAGATGCTGCCTGACCAAGACCTTAGCTGCCCTCTTAGTAGGTGCTGTCGTCACCTCTGTCCTCAAAGCCTGTAACCCTGGGCCACACGGTCCGTGGGGGGGGGGGAGCCAGGAGCCTGGGCAGCGGAGCTGTTGAGGTGCTAACCATCTTAGTTACTTTTTCTCACTGCTGGGACACATTACCTGCCACCCAAAGCTGAAGGAGGAAAGGTTTATTCTGGCTCGCAGTCTGGAGAGGTTTCCGTCCATAGTCGGCTGGCTTCCAAGCAGCGTGGTGGAGGGCAGTGCAGCGGAGAAATGGTCCATGGCAGGGCAGGCACAAAGCAGCAAACCAGCAAGCAGCATCAGCAAGCCTGCTTTCTTCCTATTCTTTTATTTCCATCCAAGCTACAAACCTATCGGCTGGTGCCATCCATGCCCAGGGAGGGGCTTCCATCACCCACACCCTTAATCCCAGTATCATACCCTTGAATCCACATTCAGGCACCCTACTCCAGCCACCTTTGAAATACCCCATTTATGAGTGTATGAAGCTTTGGGGGCACATGTTAGCCTCAAATAACAGCAGGCACAGAATGGGTGACTTTCTGGGAATGACACATGAGATCTACCTCAGCAAGTGGGATGCGGGCAGGGAGACACTTTCTGTGTCAGACTGGGGCAGCTCAGTAGCTTCTGACACCCTGGGATTTAGAGCTGAGCCAGAGAGGCCCACTGTTGCAAACATGCTCGCGAGGTAGCTGCTTCATGGTGGAATGAGTGGTGGCGCTGGCAGCTGGAGGATCCAGCCGCCCGCTGGCCTCTCCAACTGCAGCTCTTGTGGCCCACATGCCACCATCCCACAGCCTCTACCTCAGGGGATCCGATGCTGAGCTGTGCCACTTAAAGCATGCTTTTGGGCACGGGGTGCAGCCCAATGGTAGAGTGCTTGTCTGGCATGTGCAAGGCCCTGGCTTGGATTCCTAGCCCCCCAAACACACATTACACTCCTGCACAGAGAGAATTCGCCAAGTGGCAGGGGTGACTTCCTGTGACCCACAGGAACAAGTGGGGCACATGCCTAATACTCTCTTGTTGGGGTTTGGCAAATCTGGGCCAAGCGTTCCTTTCATCATAACCGACTACCAGCTCCTGAGGCGTTGGGGGTGGGTGTCAGACAGCACCCCTGGGTTGCCGGAGAGCACCAATATCTACCACGGAAGCCAGACTCCTGGGTTACAATGACATTTGGAATCATTAAGATATAAAGACTTGATTTAATGAGGAGGAAACAAAAATCCCAGCCTTCCCCCTAAAAGGTACCAATTTCTTTATCTTTCAATGCCAATTCTGATTTTTTTTGGTCTTTTTTTTTTCCATTTTCAACAAGAAATTTATTTACACAACAAGACACTTGACTTAAAGAGAAAACTACCTAGGACTCTTCTGTTTTAAAGAGTAATTTACTCCTACTTCAAGATAGATTGCCCTACATGTAACAGCTATGTACAAAAAGTTATAAAATTGTTCTTGGTGTTACAATGATAAATGAAAAACATTAAAATTCTCCAATCAAACAAGGCATGCAAGGGATTTTACGTTGCTGTCTTTTCCGTTAGCACAGTGAGAGCAAAATAACTTCCTGGAATATAAAGATAAGAACTGATGAATATGCCACCAATGGAGAAAGGGGATTATGTTCACAGAACCAGTAATTCCGCATCCCATCTCCACTTGATGTCAATCAAATCATATTGT